>JASDQU010337012.1:0-12635 GCA_032191745.1 Picea mariana | reverse complement strand
TTTAGGACAGAAAACCAATAATCAAGCCGAGATGCTAGGGCTCATTAAAGCTTGCCACATTGCCAGAGAAAAAGGAATCAAAGACCTTCAAGTATTCGGAGACTCAAAAATAATAATAAAAAACTTAAACAAGGAGACAAGGTTCAGCAACGCCAGCCTAAACAAAACCTTGGACAGATTGAAGAGAGTTCTTCAAGACTTCAACTCGTGCAAGTTGTATCACATCCTTAGAAAGTTAAACATGGAAGCTGACCAAATGGCGAACAAAGGCAGCACTCTCATGAAAGGACTGCTAATTGTAAACAATGAAAGATTTGTTCAAACTCCCTGAGAAGGCTGAAAAACAAAAGCAGCAGCAGTTAGAAATTTGTATTGTATTAAGGGTCGCTTCGACTAAGACCCATTTTCAATTCAGATAAATAAAATCCCATACCCGTTTTAGTTAAAAAAAAAAAAAGATGATTGAGGTGGGTGGAAATGGACCCCCATAAACTGTACAAGTGATGGAATAAACCTTGTCATGGAGTAAGGTAACTCGGAAGCTGTGGCCAAGTGCCTAGGGAGTGGACTAGTATAAAAATAGCAAAAATATTAGCAATATGCATACACATTAATAATATTGAACTATTAGTATAAAATGGTAAATTTCAACAACATAAATACAACAAAATTGAGATTTAAATGATATTTAACTCTACACATGATACATGTGATGCAGGTGACTTGTCCATCCCAGGTGGACATTGCTCGACATCGCTTGGTCCCAGAACCTGTGGAAACACAAGAACATTAAAAATTTGAGGATGTCATAAAATAAAGAAAACATCATGGTGAATTTATCAAATTTGATACATACATGTGTATGGGGTAGAATTATTGAACAAGATACCCCTACTACTACTTCAGTGGTGAAGCTAGACAGTGATGCATCCATGGGCGTAGAGGGTATTCTATATGGGCATAGAAACTGCAAAACAACATACAATAAAATATCAATACAAATACACATAATTCTATATAAATATATAATGATAAAGAACATAGAGATGGTTAATATACTAACCTTCTATGTGAAGCTCTCATGTCCACTGGCCTCAATAGACCCATCACAAGTCTATCTGCAACTTGAACATATGTGAGGTTCACATGGGCGATTGTTATGTCCATGTTCCCTCTCCTCACTGCACTCTGATGTACAGGGTGAAACTTTGACCCTTCTATCAATTTCACTGGTAAGCACCTCCTGCCAAGATAATGCAACAAAGCTACCATGTTGCATTAGGCTCTGATTCAATAATGATATAGCTACATGTACTTATTGCAATCTCTCTAAAATAAGAGGATGTTGGTTAGGGGGGTTAGAAATTCTCCTAGGGGGACGAGGACCTAACATGGGATCACGCATAGCATGATCTCGGTCCTATTTGGACCCTCAACCCACCCCCTAGAAATCACCGATGTCAAAGTAGTTGACATGGTGACCCATAAGAAATTATTCCCACAATTTTCTCAAAACATCTAAAGGAACCTCCCTGTTATTGCAGGGAGGTTAGTCAAATACCATGTACCACCTATACATCCAGTGTTGACTAATTTTTCGGTGGATGCACTAGTCAATGAAAATGTGTTTCTTGTTGACCGGTGGATTTTGTCTAGTTTGTGGATCGATAAAAAGAGACACGAGTTCTTATTTTGAAATACCCAAGTCTCTAAATTCGTTTCTATACAGTCTAGTGCAGTAAAATTCAAAAATTCTAGCCCTGTATTGGAAAATATAAGTTAATTTCCCTTGGGCACTTACAATGGACCTCACAATGATGTCCAATGAAATGGCCAAGGACTCTCTGCTAACTTCTTATCCAGATTATTTTTGGCACGAAATGAGAGCAGAGATATAACACAGAAACATACAGAGATATTGAAAGAGAGAGAATAATATAACAAATATATATAGGGAATATCAGAAGAGGCATATATATACAGTAATACACAATTTCTATTAATGTGTGAAATGTACAGAACTGTAAAAATATAGAGTGAAAGACTCGCTAGAATGGTGGCATCTTATCTCTGAGAAGATATGTGATGGCTACTCACATTCACAAGAAGATGATTGTTACAATGAGGCTCTAAAGGCCTTTTAAACATAAGGAAAATCCAAAACCGTAACCCCATAAGATGAAAATCCAAAAGGTTTACGGGCCCCGATGGGGGTAGTTGATACGTCAACTTCCCGAGGGCATAAATTTTTCATATGATCTATGTTTGGGGCACTCGATACACCATTATAAAGGTATAAATGAGAAGAGTAATTTTCTACTGGCCCAAGATGTTGACCTCGATAGTCACCTTTGCTACAAATCCCAAAAAAACGTCGTTTAGGGCCTCAAAACGGCCCCGAAAGTTTGGAACCTGAAAAACTATCGAAAAAGTGCCAAGGTCAAAAACTTTTTTTTTGAGTCAGTAGAATAGGTGGGTGGCCACCATATCCACCTAGATCAATCATCCCTCCTTAGGAATCAATGTTCTCCATTGCGTTGAGTTCCCAGGGGAGAGGGGGAATCGTTTGTTGAACCTAAACCTTGGTGAGTTGCTTGCCTTGCTGGAGAAGTTGTGTTGCTTAGTTTGTTGAAGGATTTCACGAACCTATTGTTGGCGGGGTTAAGTTTGTTCAACCAGTCAATCTACATGAGATGACTATGTGAAGAAGGAATATTTGTGCTTTGATGCAATCTTTCTGACCTGCTTCTGTTGGATAGAAGGTGCTTGGGTCGAGGTTGTAGTGGTTGTAGTTTCCTTTTGTTCACCTTTTGAACAGATTGTGAAGAATCTTATTTTGTAGTATGAGATACTACCTTGCAACACTATTTAGGTGGGAAAGTAGTTGGAACTACCTCTAGTATCATGTAGAGATGACCCCCAGAGTAACAATGACACTACGGGATCAAGACTCATAGATAGCATGGCGCTTCCACATATATGTTTGGCCCAAGAGAGCATCACAAACATCTATCAGGGAAACATCACATAATACCTCATCCTTGAAGGGATGGATGTCATATGAAAATCGACATTGTTGGCTGCCACATAGATCTTGTCTCTGGCGAAGCCACCCAATGTTGTATGGCTGCAACCCCTCATCAATCTGTGTGTCTATGTTGGGTGGTTGTGGTGGGTTGGGGTTTTCCTCGCCTTGGTATTCTTGTGGATGATTTACATTATCGTCAGGTTCCATTTTATAATATATTATGCAATTTGATAATGCATGGCATGTAAATTAGGTCAGTTTTTTTAATTAAAATAGAAATTTACAAAAAAAATCAATACATATTTTAAAAAATAAAATAATGACATTTCTTGTAAATTCTTTACAATTATTTTTAAAGGGGAAATGTTAGGAAATGTAAGAGGCGACTCTCTCTAAATTTTCTGGATGAGATTTCTCTATAAGATTACAAATTTCCATAATTTAGATTCTTTTAGAATATATTAAATTAATTGAATAAAAGTAAAAATTACTAAATTGGGAGGAAAAAAAGAGAAATCAAACATACCTGGCTTGATTGGGACATGATGGAAAGATATTGACTTTTCTTCTCCTATCTCTTTGCTCAATGAGGACAAAAATGTGAGCCCAATGTTTGCAAATGGGCAAACATTGTTCCCATGGACGGTTAAAAATGGTATTACAGAGGAACGTGTGCACATTCTTAGGAACGTGCACATGTTCCTGTCAATGAGCCTGCATGGAAAGATAATTGGAGGTTCATCCTTTTCAAAAACTATAGAATCATGAATTCATTCATGTTCCTAAGAATGTGCAAACATTCGTGCGAGTGTGCATTCCTACTGACTCCCTTGCCACTTTTCCTATGCACACACCCATTTGTTATCATTAATTAGATGCCAAGTTGCTATTTAGGCCTTTAACTATTTTCCATGTTCTCAAACATGAGGCCCTCGTTAAATTTTAATTTAAAACCTCATCAACTCAATTGTACTTCTTGTATGGCTTGTTCTTTGATGCATTTGAGGATTATCATCTTATGGCCATCTTTGTGAATTGAGTGAATGATTGGAAAATGATGTAATGGATTGATTATAGTTTATACTCTTCAATGCATGGTGGTTCAATGCTTTACATTAGGTTAAATCATGAGTTAGGTTTTGTCTCTTCAGTTGATGTTTTCTTCCTCATTTCTTGCGTGATAATGACCATTTTATAATACTTTGGTTTTGGTCACTATTTGTGCATTATTGATTTCAAGTGAGTGATTGTTCTAACACTTTTTAGTGGTGTAGTATATAAGATTCCTAAGTAATGTCCTCATAACATTCCTAGGTAATATCCTCTTAAGCTTGCTAGTTTGGGACTAATGAACATTTAATACAATCATAATTAGTGAGATGTGAAACAAACACATTGAGAAGTGAGTAAGGTTGTGCATTGATCCCATAAGTGGAATGATAATAGTGAAGGAATAATTCATACTTGTGAATTATGAATAATGTCTAAAATATATAATTGCACAAAATTAATGAAGCATACCAAGCTTAATGTTTACATACGAGTCACAGATGAGGACAAGGAGAGATATCATGGATGAGGATCTCATGGATTGAGTTGAGAGATTTAAGGAGATATTTTGGAGATGGTTATGGATATGATGTGATATAATTACCTAATTAAGACTTAGTAGTTATGGTCACCTATGGTTATATAAAGGGACAATTTTTATAATATAATGTTATGATGTAATATAGATTTTCCCCTTCGGGGGTTTCTTAGTGTAATTCTTGGTGTACCTTGCTTTGTATATGTATTATCATTGATCATAATTTCAACATTTGGTATCAAAGAAAAATCATCCATTCTGGGCCAAGAACATGTGAAGAGGAGAGTATATTATTTAATGATTGTTATAGTTTGTGTATAGTAGCGTGAGCCAAGGTTTGTCCGTGGAAATATTTTGTTTGTCCATTTTTTTATCACACCCATATTGAGAATAAGTGAGTGATGCTTCTAGTGTGGGAGACATTGATTTCATCAATCCACCATTGGAGAGAAGGCCCACAAATGGATGTAGTTCATGCATGGAGAACAATTTCAATGTTATGTTGGAGCCACGTGATTTGGTCGATGAGGCCACGAGTAGGAAGTTGACTAGAAAGAAACCCTCCAAGATCATATCATTAAAGAAGACCTGCCTAGGTGAAGAGAGAAAATGTGAATCTCCATATGCACAATGGCATCATGGAGACCAGTGTGAAGAAACTAGAAGAGAACGAGAAAAACAAGGATGACACGAGGCACGTGCGAGAACGTCTAGTAGTAGGTAAACATGTGTGGTGTCTTGGATTGCCAGAGGATGCTGACGTGGATGATGTGAATTCTTATGTGGGTGTTGATGGAGTGTTTACTATGACAATTCCCAAGAAGGAGCATCATGAAACCCATGCCAAACGAGTAGAAATCGAAGAGATTTGCAATGAAGGGATTGCCAAGAAAATTGTCAAACCTCTGAAGGGGATAATGACTCCTACCAAATCCAAATAATATTTTGAGTTTTTTTTTTTTTTTTTCCATAACAGATGTGGCATCCCTTGTTCCTAGTTGGTAGAGATTTTCAGTTTGTTTGGTTGCTAGGAGAATGCAGAATTGCCAAAGTAACATATGTTTGTTGTTGTGTGTGTTAGTGTTTAAATATGGTTAATTATGATAAAATATTATTTCATATATTATGAGAACTAGCCACCAAGTTGAGTGGAAACCACGATCACTCTTTAGGTAGAGAACTCAATTCTTTGTGTGAAGTTGTGACGAATCGTATACGAAGGAAGGGAAGGGGTATATAAAATATGCTTACCACAATAGTGAGGTATTTTGCAAAGAAATCAAAGCTAAAGATGAAGCCAACTGATATAAGAATTGTTGGACATATTTTCATTGATGTGTTGTCCTTGATGTCAACATTCGATGTCATTATGATGTGATGATGAGTTGCTATGAACAATATGCAAAGGAATATTTCTAAATCTCAAGAGAGGTAGCACATAAGATTTCACGAGATCAGAGCAATGCAAAAACACTATCAGGATTGTCATTGATGTGTTTTCATTAAGGCCAACAATGAATGCCATTATGATATAATGATGAGTTGTTATGAACAACATGTAGAGGAATCTACCTAAAGCTCAGGAGAGGAAGCGTATTACATTTCACAAGATCAGAGCAATGCATAAACACCATCCAGATCAAATTCCCAATATATCAATGATCTTGATCACTTAGAATCCAAGTACAAAACCAAAAAGATTAGAATGGAAAGTGCATTATGGGGATGATGAGTTTTTATGAACAACATGCAGAGGAATCTACCAAAAATCTTATAAGGGAAAGTGCATTGTAGAAACGTGATCAAGATTGAAATCCCCACAGTAAAACTACAAAAGAATCGAGGAGGAATATTGTTGATTGATGTAGATTTTAGGAAAAACCAGAACCGTTAGATGAAGTCAAGTTGCTCGAGTTTTAATTGGGGAATCTCGCTACGAGAGATTTGAGAATTGGGAATGAATAACCCGAAGACCCGAAGACCCGAAGGCCTAAATAAATATGGATCATTGATATAAGAGCTGATCAAAGTCGTTGGATCAAGAATACATGAGATCCAGAAATAGCCAAAACCCTGACAATCATTGGATCGTATTAAGTGTTTAAAAAAAAAAGATGGATTGTTAGATGAAGTCAAGATGCTTGAGGTTTAATCGACGAATCTTACTTCGGGATATTTGGGAAATGGGAGCGTATAACCCAAAGTCCCAAATGTCAAAATGAATCTAGAACATTGATCCTGAACTGATCACAATCATTGGATCAAGGATTCACGAGATCCTGAAACAGTCGAAATCCCGAAAACTGTTGGATCATGTTAGGTTGTTCGCTTCAAAGGAGGATCATTAGATGAATTCAATATGCTCGAGGTTTAGTCGGAGAATATCACTTTAAGAGAATTGGGAAACGGGAACGAATAACCCAAAGTCCTGAACGCCAAAATGAATTTATCAGAGTTGTTGGATCAAGGATTCAGATGAACCTACGACCATTAGATCCAGGAAGTGGATATTTTCCACATCAAGAGATTCACATCAGCAGACCATGTCAGCAAGGACACATGGCGCAATCAGATGGTGACAAGTATCAAGGTCCAGTTGGCACTTTAGGTTATGTAAGTCACAAATATAGGTGACACATGGAAACCACTCATACAGTTCCAAGTTAGCAGTGACGTCAGCAAGTTACTGTTGAGGGATCTGAATTTCATTTAACTCAACAATAGGAACCAAACCCGCCTAAGAGGCCCAATTAGACCCGTAAGTGTTTGATGAGTGGTAAGGTTCTCCCGATTCATGATCTGGCTGGATTTATCCATGGGATTTAATTGTGATTGATAGATCTATCTTTTCTGTTAAGCCTTTTTCTCAGGCCAGGAAGTTCTCTTTTTGGTTCTTTTCTAACATTTATAACAAAAGAAAGATAAAACTCTAAACTAGATGACAAAGAGAATATAGCTATGTGTTTGGGGGAATCCTGGGTTTTAGGATAACCTTTATACCCTAGCATGCATACGAAGAATATCTGAACAACTTCAAACTAACATTAATACCATTTTGATTAGTGGACATTCAACATTGTCTGAGATAAAAATTATAGAAAAGAAACATAGATGTGACAAGAATTTATTGCAAAAAAAGTAATTTGCAATGCTCTATTATAAATCATAGGCTAACACAATTGATTTCTATTCATCAATTAGAATAAAAGAACTGTTACAACATTATAACTTTAAATACAGTTACAACAACTCTTACTCAACAAAGAAGAAAATATTGAATATGAAGACAGAGATAATCCTCCTTGGTCTAAACACATTCACACCTTAGATGATAGAAGTGTCTTTGGTTCTAAACAAAAATTATTAATTAAAATTAACTTGCACAAAATTATTTCTATTACAAAAATTTTAGAAAAATTCTTTCTCTCCAAAACCATTGACCCTTTAAAACATACAAATACTGCATATTTATAAGAGTTGTAGAGGCTCTCATCCATGTGGGACTAGGACTTAACTCTACACTACTAGTTGTAAAACAAATTATAAACTTAACTACAAACTGCTACAGTATAGTAATGAATACTCAATAAAAAAGAGTGGTTCTTATCACACATAAAAGACCACTTATTATGCCTTAAACTAAAAGAGTTTTGAACTAAACAATTAAAATTTTCTATTTGCAATAAAATTAGACTGAAGCATGAGCTGGAGAGAACTGAGATATGACATAGAATGACTAGGAGTGACAAAACCGAGTTCCTTATTGATCATGGGCATGCATGTGTGTTGTTGGAGGCCACTGGAAATAATTGAATGTATTGGCAGTGTTTTTTCCCCATTCCTGGTTTGGAACCCATTTTTAAACATTAAAATATGTTATCAATGGAGATAAACCACTCTGGGAATTCAGTGTTCGAGACTTTAGATGATGAGATGGAGAACCTCCCAGAGTAAAACTACTATGGAGTGATGTGGCAGTGAGGACCCCACTTCGGTTGTTCGAGGCTTCAAGACTTCAGGGGTTCAGAGAACTATGCTTTATTTGATTTGAAATCCCCTGGAGTACTATTCTCCCAGAGTCATAACCATGTTTATCTTAATTAACCTGGGATTATATTTTAATCATTTGGTGTTTAAGGACTTCAGGACTATGGCTCTTCAGGGTTTGAGAGTTTTTATTTTTGAATACCGTGCTTGAAAATATCTCGGAGGACAATTCCCATAATCTGATGTGGTGGCTTGATGTGATATCGCTGACATGTCATGGAAAGAATGGTGACATGTGTTTCTTAAAATAGTGCAGATGACAGTCCCAAATGTGATTAAAATAAGTGTCACGTGTCTCAACTGATGGATGCCATGTGTCTCGATCGATGGATGCCATGTGTCATGATAGAAGAGTGCCACGTGTCTCCATCTTTTTGGCGCTTCGATACTTTGGCAATTCGCATTCGCTCTGGGTTGGAATCTCCCAAAGTGACAATCTCTCGGAGTCATTAATTCTTGGTTAGTGTTAATTGATCCGAGATTAAGAAATATTTACCATTAAATTCTTTGGGAGTTCGGTGTTCAGGACTTTGGGAGACTGTGCTTGCTCTTGATAGAAATCTACCAGATTTCTAATCTCCCAGAGTTGACTTGGAGGATGTGATGTTACAACTGATGATGTGTCATGAAAAGGAGGGTGACATGTGTCACCTGGAATGGGGAAAATGGCATGCTGAAAATGATCGAAATGAGTGCCATGTGTCATGACCGATGAATGCCATGTGTCATGATCGATGGATGCCACGTGTCCCGATGGATGAATGCTACGTGTCAGCATATATGAGTGTTATCTGTCTCTGTCTCTTCGACACTTTGGTGATTCGGTTGATCGACACTTCGGGACTTCGGATCTAATGTGTATCTAACGTCACGGTCTTTTGACATGTTCGCATGAGGAGAGTGACATGTGTCACCCATAAATGGGTAGATGGCATGACCAAAGGTGTCTGAAATGCATGCCACATGTCTCCTATGATGCATGCCATGTGTGAGTGTTGGATGAATACCACATGGCTCCATCATTTTGACGTTCGGGAGTTTTCAGTGCTAAGTGTGAAGACCTCCCATTTGGTTGATCACTGAAGCAATGTGACGTTCGACATTCAGGAGTTTTCAAAAAAGGTTCGCTCGAACGTTTCGGTGTTGAAGTCACAGAGTGACTTATGTGTGACTATTTCAATTAAACCTCGTGCAAGTTTTGGAATCCTAAATTTGCGGAAGCCATTGATATGACGCTCGTTGGATCTCCACCGTTGAACTTTAACATGTCTGTGTGGCTTGAATTTTAAGCCCGAAATGAAATTCTTTGAATTGTTGCATTTTTTTCTACGAAAGATTCCTATGCACAAAAAAGAACTTGGTGGACCTGTTGCATGCTCAATCAATGGAAAACATGATAAAAATTATTTGAAACCAAATCACGACATGCAATTATCCTTCAAGAAAAACAAAAACAAAATGTGCAAAGACTTAATAAAAAAGGAAAATGATAGAAACCAAGTCACTTAGAGAGGGAAAACGAGATGACAAAATAGAAGAGAAATAATTTTGATGAAGGCATAGGGAAAAGAGGAAGGAGGGGCAGGGGTGAAGGCTTATGTCTCGTTTGGTCGGTGCGTCTAGGAAAAATTTATGACATCGATCAAAACCATCGTACAGTGCTGATGTGGAAATGTTGATATGGACGTACAGATATGACACGGCGAAAAAGACTGAGCCATATGGACTATTTACATGGAAATGACACATAGCTTTTGATTTTGACCTCTATGTGAGAAACACCATTTTTTCAGCATCGATGAATTTTCTTTAGGAAGACAACCTTGACTACAACATTGTATCCTGTCGATGCTGACGATGTATCGGCGATCTACGATTGGTGATTTGTGATGGTTAATGTTTTGCATTTTCTTCCCTCAAAGTTCATCGATGCCAAAAATGTATCGGTGATCGATGATTTTTGACATTTAATGTTTCATAGTTTCATCCCTCGAAGTTCATCGATGTCGAAAATGTATCGGCAATCGGCGATTTGTGACAATTAATGTTTCACAATTTCGTTCCTCAAAGTTTTTCGATGTTGAAAATGTATCGGTGATCAGTGATTTTTTATGGTTATCCGTATTGTGATTTATACCTTGGCTCTTGTTGATGCCGAAAAAGTATCAGTGATATTAAACAAATGTACTATGGACTAGAATTCGTCGATCCATGACCATTGAAAAGTTTAAACCATGTTACTACAAGAGATCAATCCGTCAATAACTTCAATCCAAAAAGATTAACCGATAACAAGACTCAATAAAAACATATAAATTCATCCATCACACAATACTAACTCTGATTCAAAAATGATAAGTGGTACCCAAAATGAAAGAAATTTCACAAAGTCTTTTAGCCTGTGTTGAGTGCTCAACAAATGGCAATTCCCTGGGTGAAAATAGAATCTCTGCTCCTTCCCTTGTGCTTAGTCTGTAAAAATTGGTTGAGAAACCCTATGGATTTATTTTATTCCTTTTCAAAAAAACCTTTTCTATCAATGTGTACATAAGCTATCGATTCACAAATTTGGATCTTCCTACGGGGTTTATGCTTTTCCACCCTCTTTCCTTTTAACCTCAATTCATGTCCTTTCTATACAAGAGTCAGGTATGGCGTCCATTGGCGTGAGTCCATTTATCTATCATTCCTTCCTTACGGTGTTTCTCCGCTGTCAAAAAGCGTCCATATACCCGACGGAGTCACCCTGATATCACAGACCTTGTTTCATTGCCAGCGAGCATCCATGGCCCCGACAGAGTTATCTGCATACCCTCTTGAACTTTACACTCTTTTATGGATCATATTTTTCTGGCATAAATACGAACAGTGAGTCAGAGAGGAGGATATATGTTTTTTGACAAGGTGAAAGTGTTAAGGTGGAGCTTTTCCTGGCTCTATCCATATGTACATGTGATTCTTCCCATGTAGCCATGTTTCCATTTAGCGTTACTAGGCCACTAGGAATATTTTTCATTGTTTTCCCAAGTAGTATCTGTTAGGATATTTAGACACTTAGGAGTTAGTAAGATCTACTTGGTCTATTGTTTCGTTAGGTAAAAGTGTGTTTTCTAATGTGTTTCTTTAGTATGCATTTGTAGTTAGTAAATCTAACGGTCGCGATATGTTCCCAACATAAAGTGATCTGACGGTTCATACTCTCCTCAATGTTAACGGCCATTGATCTGTGGCTTAACACCCGATTGGTCCATGATATCTATTTAAAGAGCATGAAGGTTCATTTGTCGATGATCGATTGTGAGAAACTCTCTTGTAAAATCTTTCTGTAATCTTTTTCTTTGCATTAATAAACTGCTCCAAGTGGTCGCATTGGCTGGGGCCGTGGATGTTTACCCGTAGGGGTTTTACCACGTGAAAACATCAATGTGTTGATATTTGAACTAGTTATGTGAGTGGTTACTGAAGGTGTTTGTCCTCTGTTGGAATACCTGTGTTTTCGAACATGGTATTAGAGTCTGTTTGAAGATCCGCTCCTGTTGAAGATCGTGATCGTGAAGCCGAATTGCCTCATCTCCACTTTTTGTCATTTTCGTACATTGTTGGGCTGAGAGGACTGTTTCATTTCATTCAAAGCACTCGTTTTAGTCAGGAAAACTTTTCGTTTCACTCGAAAAAATTTCTGTTTGCCCAAGATACGGCCATTACAGTCAGATCCGGAGGTATAAAGCTTGAATACACATTTTTTTTAATTTTTGCAGAGTAGTATTTTGGTTTTATTTCAGTTTTGTTTTATTTATTTTTGGGATGATACTCTTTTAGATGTGCATATGCTCTTTGCCCCACGCCCTGTGCAATCTCAGTAAATCAGAAACAAATAGGAAAAGGTGCATCTTCCAGGTAAGGTAATCGAGATCTAACCCTTGTTGTCATCGAGAAGCGAAATTTTTTCCTTGTGTGAAAAGAATTTTTTTT
>JASDQU010337011.1:0-12121 GCA_032191745.1 Picea mariana | reverse complement strand
ACGTTATTATAACAACATAGATTTCGCCTAACATATGCCATGATAACACCTTTCCATCTACGAAGGCTATTATGTTTCCCTTGTATTCTAGGCAAGATATCGATACAAGATTCTTTTCTAAACCAGGTACATATAAAACATTGCTTAGGTGAACATAGTTACCTATTTTCATTTTGATGGAGGCTTGTCCAAATCAGGGATGATTTTAAGGATGGAAATTTGTTTTAAAATGTAGAAACCTTGGCGAATCTCACTAATCCTTCATATGCCAACTATAAATGTTTGGTGATATTTTTGTAAAAATATTCAAATTTATAAGGATTTTATATATATTTTTATAAAATTTTGGCGATTTTTAAGGTAAAATAATTTTATCCTATAGAATTTGGGCGAATCATTTTTAAAATAGCGAATCTCGTTTTTGGAAAAACCATGAAAAATTAGCCCATGAGTGAAATTTAGCCCCTAAAATCATCCATGGTCCAAATCCTTCCACGAGGTAAGTGGTTTTGTCTCCAAGCTCTACCTTGTACGAGGTCTTCTTCTCATTTAGATTTGAGAGTCGATCACCTGTCATGTGCATAGAATCTCCACTATCGATTATCCACATGTCATCTTCAATCATTTCAATAAGTGTTGAGTAGTGTAAAAGACTGATTGTCTCACTCATGTCTTCAGTTGAATGGTAACTAGTTGCCTGGTCATGACTAGTGACTTCGTCATTTCTGTCTTCTGAGAGAGCCAAAAGATTCGCTGAGTTAAGGCGCATTTGAATATCTTCTTTTTGAGCGTGATGCTCCATCACAAGGTGTCAGATGTGATATTAAGGTTTCTGCAACTTCTTCTGCTAGTAAACCTAGCGACAGTGTCTTTGGAAGGTGCTCCTACTAGTAACCCCAGCGATAGTTCCTCAGCGAGCTCAATATCCTAGCGGCTATGCTTCCTTCCAGCATTTAGACTGAATGAAGGAGGTGTGGGCCCATAACCTATTAGAATATGAAGGATTGTGCTCATTTTACCATTGACAATACCCTTGTCACCCAACCATAGGCTGAAGCCACCCTCCGAGCACCTTGACCTTGACAGAAAATAATACTGGTAGCAATCAATAGACAAGAAAGGCTAATACACCAAGTAAGAATAGAAACCAAAGTTGATCAAATAGTCCCACCCAGAAACTGGCGCAACACCTTCCCTAGAAACTTGCGAACAAAAATACCAACTGCAGTGCACACAACTGGCTCTCTGCAATTCTGAAAATGTGAATAATGAAAAACTGGCACCCTGTATTTATAGTAATCTAGCAGGCTTTCCTGGGTCAACTTCTCCTTATGGGTACTAATTAATTCATATTAATTATATTTATGCAGCCGACATCTCGTCTAGGGTTTCCTTTACTTCTTTACTTCCTTCCGGAATATTCTATTCTCGTCATAGGTCAGAATAGAGGTTCATACCTCCCGAAGCTAACATAATATCAACAATACCTCCATTTCCTTGATATCTTCCAAGAAATGAAGAAAGGTCATTTCTTAGACCGAGAAGTTTTTCTTCTTTTTGATTCATGCTCAAAGTGAGTGGAAGGTTTCAACCACATCCATGGCCTCCACGACATGTCTCTCCACATAGAAAAAGAAAGTGGATAAGGTCATGGAGGAATACAAAGACATATTTTCTCAGCCACTGGGGTACCTCTGTATTGTGAGGTCAAGCACTCAATCGATCTGACCCTTGATGTACTACTACCCAATGGGACATTATATCACCACTCTCTCTCCGAAAATGAGGAAATCAAGCGCCAGATCCAAGAGCTACTTGAAAATGGGCACATTCACCCAAGCTACCTTTTGGAAGCCCAATCATTATTGTGCAGAAGAAATACATGTCATAGAGAATCTCCATTGATTATCAGGGCCTAGATAAAATCAAAGTTAGAAACCGATACCCAATTCCCCGAATTGACGATCTCCTTGACCAGCTCAAGTGGGCCAAATAATTCAATAAGATTGATCTGAAGTTTGACTACCACTAGGTCCTAATAGAGAAGACCGATGTATGGAAGACTTCCTTGAAGTCTAAATAAGGTATTTTGGAATGGTTGTTTATTCCCTTTGGCTTGAAAAATTCCTCAACAACTTCCATGAGGATGATGGACGATATCTTATGGCCTTTCACCAATTTTTTTTTGGTGGTCTATTTGGATGACATCCTCATCTTCGGTAAGAATTGGGTAGAACACTTGCAACACATTCAACAGGTTTTGCACACTCTACAACAACAGAAGATATATTAAATTTTGGAAAAATGCTCCTTCGGCATGAACATGGTCTAGTACCTAGGCTACATTCTTGATGAGCATGGGGTGCATGTCGATTTAGAAAATATCCAATTTATCTGTCATTGGCCAAACATGACCACACTCACTGAGATTTGGAGCTTCTTAGGCCTTTCCAATTTCTATCATAGGTTTGTGTTGGGATTCTCCCACATTGCATGGGCCCGTAGCCAAGTGACCAGGAGAAATGAAAAAGAAACTTTTATGTGGGGCCAGTCGCAACATAAATTTTTCGATGATTTGAAGCATCGTTTGAGCTCATCGTTTGTGCTCTCATTACCTGACCTACATCAACCTTTTGAGATTGAGATAGATGCTTTAGATTATGTTGTGGGTGCAATTCTCACTCAGCATGGACATCCCATGGCCTATCATAGTGAGACACTATCATATATTATCTGTAAGTACACCACTGATGACAAATAAATGTACTCCATTGGACATTTCTGCCAGTGGAGGAATTACATTCTCATGAAGGAGATAGTCGTCCACACTGATCATAAGTCACTATAGTTCATGAAAACACAAGACAAATTGTAGAATGACTTCCATTATAAGTGGTCCACATACTTGCATCAATTCCTTATCAACATCAAGTATAAGATAGGGAGAACCAACCATGTCACTTATTTCCTCAACTGACCTCCAATTTGCACACTAACCACAGTGCTACACTCCTACGAATATGAGACCTTCAAATGGCCCAAAATCTATGAGCGAGATGCTGAATTCACCACTACCTACTGGATGATGGGAATAAACATAGTTGTCATTGATTTCCCTTTGAAGGACAGGTTTTCTTTCCATCCAGGCCATCTCTTCGTTCCATCAAGTGAGAGAGAGAAGATGATTTTGGAATCTCACTATAGTTGAGTGGAAGGACAATTCGACATAGAGAAGACAACGACAATGATACAAAAACATTTCTATTGGCCAAAATCATGACGTGACGTCAACAAGTATATCGGGTTTTGCATGTTCTGCACCATTTCCAAACTGACCATTAATAAACAAGGCATGTATATCCCTCTTCCTACTCCTGATAGGCCCTTAGAATCCATCTCGATGGACTACATTTCAGGCCTTCCTTCAACCAAGCAAGAAAATGATCCAAATTATTTTCGGCATGAAATGCGAGTGGTGATATAATCAAGAAATTTACAAAGATATCTCATATATACAATAATATAACATAAATATATTCTATATGCAACCATAAACACATAGATACAGTAATACACAATTTCTATTAACGAGCGAAATATACAAAATTGTAGAAATACAAAGTGAAAGACTTGCTACAATGGTGGCAGCTTATATATGAGAAGAGATGTTACAGCTACTCACATTCACAAGAACATGATTACAATGAGGCTCTAAAGGCCTTTTTAACAAAAATAAAATCCAAAACCCTAACCTCAAAAGATGAAAAGACAACATTTTTGTGGACCCCGTTTTGGGTAGTTTGGTGTATCAACTTCCTAAGGGTGTAACTTTGGCATACAATCTCCATTTTGGGTGCATGATAGATTGTTGGAAAGGTATCTATGAGGAGATTCATTTTTGGGTATCAATACAATCCTTCAACTATCATTGAGGTGCTCAATCTCAAAAAATATTCATTTAGGCCCTCAAAATGGCCCTGAAAGTTTAGGAACTGAAAACCTGCTAAGACAATCCTTGGCCGCATCCACAAAAAAATCCCAAGTGGGCTCGGCCCCATATATTCCAGAATCCTCTATGGAACTTTTCTTCCAGTAATTTTCCCACCAATGTTTGACATGGGGGAGATCCCTAAGGAGTGTGAAGGTGATCTTTTCCTTGTCTGAAAAATTGTGAACAAAGAAATAACTTTTTAGCATATTAAACCATTTATCTAGAGCATCTGCATCTATCTTTCCTTCAAATATGGGAATATCAAAATTAACTTGTACCTTGAAAGGTGAGGTTCCTCCAAAGTGTTTGCTTGATGAAGACAGGTTGGTTGTTATGAGAAGGCATTGAAGGATGTGGGGAGAATTCTCCATCATTTCGTCCCTCTATCATGTGAGAGATTGCTCAAGCAACATATGAATATAATTGTATGCTCTGTCGTTTTTGTTTTCTTCCACCATGGAGGGTTTCTTGGAAGTGAGAGAGTGATTTTATTCAATAGACACAAGCTCGAGACCCAATTTGTTATACTCAGACTTCATTTGGGACATGCACTAAAAAAAATGATCAAAAGAAGCCTGCTCTCATACCACTAATCCGGGTTATTTTTGGCACAAAATGAGAGCATAGATATAATCAATAAATTTACAAATATATTTTAGATATCCAATAATATAATAGAAATATATGAGTTATGTAACCATAAACAAAGATATGCAGTAACACACAATTTGTATTAATGAGCAAAATGTACAAAACTATAGAAATACAGAGTGAAAGACTCACTAGAATGGTGGCAACTTATCTCTGAGAAGAGACGTGATGGATATTCACATTCGCAAGAATATGATTACAATGAGGCTCTAAAATCCCTTTTAATATAAAAAAAATACTAAACCCTAACTAGTGAAGATGAAAAGACGACAGTGTTTTGGACCTCGTTTTGGGTAGTTTGGTGTATCAACTTTCCAACGTAACTTTGGCATATGATCTCCATTTGGGGTGCAAAATAGCTCGTTGGAAAGGTATCGAAGAGGATATTAATTTTGGGGGATCAATCAAAGCCTTTGAATTTCTCTGAGGTTCTCGATCTCAAAAAATATTCATTTAGGCCCTCAAAAAGGCCCTAGAAGTTTAGGAACTGAAAACTTGCTAAAAATAGTAAGTTGTCACAAGATTGTTTTGTGCGACTCGTAATAGGTGGGTGGCCACCAATATCCACATAGATCACTAAATGAATATGTTTTTGTGGTTGTTGATAGATTTTCCAAGATGGTGATTATGGCCTCCTACAAGAAGAGAATCACAACATAGGCCACTGTGAAGCTCTTCTTCGAACGCATGTGGGTACATTTTGGGATACCAAAAACCATTGTATCTGATTGGGACAGTCGGTTCCTCAACACATTCTCGTCAAGCATATAATCACGACTGAAAACCAAGCTCACTAAATCCACGACCTTCCACCCCCAAACAGATGGCCAAGCCGAGGTCGTCAATAGGATGATCATACATATTTTGTTCATGTACAATTCCAAGAATCCACGCATATGGGATTAGATTCTTCCCTATGTTCAACACAGTTACAATAGAGCTATAGATAACTCAACCAACCAAATCCCCTTTCATGTGGGGATGAGTTTTCAACTATTAGGCCTCGTGGATGTTGTATTACCCTTTGCATCCACATAGGAAGAATCATCCCATGCTCAAATCGAAGCCGACAAAGACACATGATTCATTGAATGAATCCAACACATCCTCCAACAAGTTTGAGATATTTTGTAGAAGTACAATAACAAGTACAAGCAGTGCCATAATCAACACTTGGTGCCACACAAGTTTTAGGTAGGAGATAAAGTTTGGTTACACTTGCATAAATAACTCCTTATAGGACCCCATCAGAAGCTTCATCCACTTCACTATGGACCTTACACCATCACCAAGGTTATGGGTGACAATAATTTTGAGCTCAACATTCCCCCCTTCCTTGGCTTACACCTAGTTTTTAATGTGGACCTCCTTCAACCATACTTTCCACCCTTATCGGACACCTCTAAGATAGCAGAACAATTGACACCGACAAAGCTCAATCGTGACTGCATGGAACATACAACCAATGATCAAATCATGGACACATAGGTCAAGGGCACTCACCAACATAAGCTTCAAATTTATTGGGTTGTCAAATCGGGGCAATTCCTACACCAAAGCAAGTGGCTCACCTGGGGCCAAATTTAGCTGAAGTTTCCTCATATGATGGGGGAACTCAACACAATGGAGACCATTGTTTCTTAAGGAGGGAGGATTGATCGAGGTGGATATAAATCACCACCCACCCCTTCCATCTGGCTCACATACAACTTTCATCTTGGTAGTTACGTTTTTATCTTGGCATTTGTTTCTAGTTTTTCGGGTCCTAACATTTCAGGGACATTTTGAGAACCTAAACAACATTTTTTGGGCTCGCCACAGTCACACTATAGACAAATTTAGAGTGTGATGGAATAATTTGTAGTCCTCGAATAAACCTTTCCAATGGGCTATCGTGCGCCTAAAACATAAATCATATGCAAAATTTATGACCCCAGGAAGTTGATGCACCAACTTACCCTAATGGGGCCCACATGAATTTTGGCACTTCATCTCCTAGGGTTAGGTTTTTGGATGTATAGGATTTTGGAATTCATGTTTGATGTAAAAATGATTTTGGCACCTCATTGTACTCATTTTCTTGTGAATTAGCGTAGTCGTAACATCTCTTCTCATATGTTTCCACCATTCTAGCAAGATTGTTTCAGTCTAAATAAATACATAGGAAATCTATAGGAAATAAATTTTTATACAACCTCTACTTAATCAATCGCTCTCCCACAACCTCATTGGCTGATGGCATTCCTAAAAAAGTATGGATGGGTAAGGATTTATGTCACACACATCTAAATTTTTTTTGGTGAACATATTTGTTTTCAGGAAGCATGTGAAGGATAAAGTATTATCAAATGGAAAAATTCTATGCAAGAAGAGATAAAATCCCTACTTGATAATAAGACGTGGGAATTGGTTGAATGACCAAAAGGAAGAGAGGTTTTAAATAAAAAGTGAGAGTATAGAATAAAACATGAAGGCAACTAAAATTAGTAAATATTTAAAGCAATTCTAGTGGTGAAAGGATTTGGGCAAGAGGAATGTATTGATTTTACATAATCAAAATGTCATCAATACAAATAGTAATTGATCTTGTAGTTTCTCTAGATTTAGAATTGGCACAATTAGATGTCAAGACAACCTTCCTACATGGATATTTGGAAGAAGAGATATATAAAGCATTGGAGCTATCAAGACAACCATCCTAGAAGAGTATTTGGAAGAAGAAATATATATAAAGAAACCAAAAGGATGAAAATCATTGTGTATATTTTAAAATAGATAAAAATGACAATTCCATTCCCTTATTATTATACGTAGATGAAAAATAGATTGTAAAAGATAAGTGTTGATTAATAGCTTAGAAGAATAATTAAACAACACCTTTGAAATGAAGAATTTAGGACCAAAAAGATAGATATGGGGGATGCAAATTAAAAATGACAAAAAAAAGAAAGAATCTTTGGTGTCATAACAAAAATACCTTGGAAAAGAATTGGAAAATTTTAATATGTCTCATGCAAAACCTTTAAGTACACCACTTTCTTCTCATCTTAAATTAATAACTAAACAATGCCCCACTAGTATTGAAGCACAAGTAAAAATGACTAGGATTCCATATGCTTCAGCAATGGGAACCTATTGATATTATGGTAGCTGAGGGAGGTATTTACCTCCATGTGTAAATCTGACGAGGATAGAATACTTCAGGAAGAAAGAAGAAACCCTAATGAGTTGGCTAATAACCCTAGAAGACTTGTCGGCTCAAGAAGATAACTTATATTAGATTATTAGCCTCCAAGAGAAGAAGTCGAACAAAAATAATAATATATATTGAACATACAGATACCCATAATGAGAAGTCGGCCCAGGTAGTTAGCCAAAATTAGTGTAAATATAGGAGGCCAGTTCTCATTATGGTAGGCAATCTCAGAATTGCAGAGAAGCAACTTGTGCGCACTACAGTGCCCAGTCTTGTGCGCAGGTTTGAGGAGAGTTGCAATTGTAGCTGTTGCAGCTAGTAGATCACGTTTCAATTGGACTATCTCTTGGATAGGGTTTAGAACATCGAATTATCTCTTGTTGGTGCGCTATCCTTGGGGAAAGGTGTGCTACCCTTTGTTTGGCCATCTAGCCTAGGGTTTTCTTTCAGTGTGATTCTTTGTCAAGGTTAAGGTGCTCGAAGGGTGGATTCGGCCTATGGTTGGGTGAAAATAGAGATATTGTCAATGGTAAAATGAGCACATCCATTATATTCTAACAGGTTATGGACCCACACCTCCTTCATTCATTCTAATCGCTGGAAGGAAACATAATCGTAAGGATGTTGAGCTCGTTGAAGAACTGTTGCTGGGGTTTCTAGCAGGAGCAGTCACCATAGCACTACCACTAGGGTTACTAGTAGGTGCAATTGCAAAAACCATAATCCTCTCGTTGAGGCACCTTAAGTGAAGGGATTGACCTAATTTTCAGACATATCAGTGCACCCTAGCATAGCGCATCTTTTGATACTCTCAGCAAGCCAAGACGCCAAGTTTGAGTTTCTGGTCAAATCTAGGGTTGACCAAGTCAAAGTAGCCGTGACTTATTCTATGAAGTCAGAGAATGAGTTATATGGAGCCTCTAACTTCATAGCGTGGAAGACAAGGGTTGAACTCATCCTTTCCAAGAATAAAGTGATGGATATCGTGAAAGGAAAGATCGTGAAACCAGAGTTTGAAGAAGGGAAAGAGAAGGAACCACAGAACATTGCATTTATGGAGAAGTTCAAAGACGGTGACATCAATACCATGAGTATCATAGTGGAATTTGTAAAATACCACTTCATACTCTACATCTCTCATCTTGACTCATCGAAGAAGATGTATAATGCTGTAACAAACCTCTTCTCAGTCATAAACATTGGACAAGTCATGAGTCTGAAGAATGAGCTTCGTGACATGAAGATGAATGATGATGACAACATAAAATCATACTTTGTGAGAATCTCTCAGCTAAGAGATCAACTACAAGCTATTGAAGAGATCATTTCATAGAAGGAATTGGTAAACATAGTACTCAATGGTCTTCCAAAGACATGGGATGCATTTGTCGCAAGCATGAACATAAGAAAGGAGTATCTGATATTTGAAGAACTTTGGACTTGCTGTGCTCAAGAAGAATCAAGGATCAGTGCAAAAGAGAAACCCCAAAAGAAGTATGATGATCAATCCTTCACAACAAGATTCAAGAACTTCAGGAACAAAAGGAAGTTTGTCTCAAGGAGGAAGCCAAATCAAGAGAAAGACATTTCATAAATGTAATTATTCAACTGTCAATAGTATGGTCACTACAAGAATCATTGTCCCGAGCTAAGGAAAAGGAAGGAGAAACACAAAGCATCAGTTTCCAAAGAAAAGGAACCTACAAAGAACACTAAGCAGGATGAAAGAGACTTCTTCTTCTAAAGGTAACAATACTCTTCTTATTTCTTGTACATATCTCATTTGTATCGTCTCTGTACATATCTTGTATATCTATCCCTTGAAAGACAATGTATTCCAAGAAGAACTATACCTATGGAAGAACAAAAAGATAAGGATTGATATCATTAGATAATACACATGAAAGGATGAAATATGCCGAATCAATCATGAAGAGACTCAGAAGAAGAAAAGACAGAAATAAGTTAGAGAAAGACTTATTACATTTTTGTATAAGCCAAAAAGACAGAAGCGTGGACTCTGTTAGACAGAGAGAGCCAATTATATATTGCAGAAGACAATAAGGATGCAGACAGAAGCATGGACTCTGTTAGACGGAGGGAGCCGATTATATGCACTCATACATGAAGCAAGGATTAGGAGGGAGCTAATCCTACGATCCATTAAAAATAATGAAGTATGGTAGCATCCATGAAAGATAGTACATGTTCAATTCAACCACAGAAGAAGTCTTATTCGAAGAGAAGCCTTAAAATATTCCTGGTTTTCCATCCACATCCGTGATCCTATGATGAAAGAAAGAAATGGAATATTTAGGGCATGGAATCTATAAGAAACTCCATGGACCCAAGAGATAAAGAAAAACATCAGGAAGAACATGAAGATTCCAAGAAAGAAAGAGAATCCAAAAAAACCATTCATTATATTAAGAATCACAAGATTACCAGCCTTATATGAACTCAATAAAAGAAATTAAGTAGAGGAATTGAAAGTCTTGATGAAGAATAGTGTATGAAAGACTTATAAATGAAAGCATTGTGATATCTAGAACTAGAGGTTCTCCCAGATGGAGGGAGAAGACTATGATGATTACTTGTTCCAGTACACCAAACATATCTCTACATGAGTCATTATATCATCCGCAACATCCATGAGTTGGAGTTCTACATCAGATGAATGCGAAGAATGTTCTCCAAAGAAATTGAATAAAGAGCGTATGAAGAGCAACCTCAAGACTTTGAGGCATAACCAGAAAGAGACCCTTGCATGCAGATAGAAGAAGACAACTTGATGGAGAACCTCCAATGCACAGCAAAAGCGTGGTGAAGATTTTCTATAACAAAGATATTGTATCAAGATGATTACTCAGTAGATCAGATCTCATTATGACAGAAGAAGTGCCACATGGATATGTTCTAGTTTTCCAACAATGACATACTCTGTTGATCAGAGCTACATGAAGCATTCAGAGAAAACCAATGTTCCAGACCAAAGTACATTTTAAATCAAGCATTACATTATCCGTAATGAAGTCCAGAAATGAGAAAGTGGTTCTCCAATACATATCTCCACAGATGAGCAGATAAGCAGACATTTTGGTAAAATATGAAAGAGTTTGCGTACTGAAGATGGAGCTCATAAAGATGACTTCCTTATTGAAAAAGGAAGAGATGAATCCCAGGTTGGGAGGGAGCACTAAAAATATTATTGAAGACATTCATTGAAAAATAGTCCGGCTTGGACAGATTCTTTCCTGTTCAGAAAGTGGATTGAGATTTCTGATGGACAACGATTTCCCATTGTGGTTAATATGGGAAATGGTCCAGATTGTTGATGTATCATAGACAAAGACTTCCCATTGTGGTTAACATGGGGATTTTTCTAGGGCAGTCTCTCTTCTTGAGGGTTACTCAAGACGACTGGCCCGCCTCACCAGAAAACAATTTCTCATTGTGATTAACATGAGAAATGGTCCATTTTGGAGGTTGATGCAGGACAGTGTTTTCCTCTTGTGGTTAACAAAGGAAATGGTCTGGACAGTCATTCCTTAGGGTTTATACATTCTCTCAAGGGTGCACTTTGATTAGTATAGGAAGAATGGCCCAGGGTGGGGAATGGTACAGGTTCAGAAAACAAGATAGTTATTCTTCCTTGCTTGAGAATAATAGTCCAGATATCTCATTGTTCTACTTTGAGGGCATATATTCTTTCAGATCTCACATATGTGAGTGAAAGATTGGCCTAGATGATTCAGTTTATATCATAACATTGTTTCTATGCACGTTGATATCAGATGATTGTTATGAAGACTATATGACAGTAGATGTATACTATTGTGGTGGATGTGTTCCACTGTTCGTGACTATACATTGTTGATCAAGTACTTGTGTGTTATCTAGTGTGGTAGTGTACCACTGGATTGTAGTTATGTACTACTATGAATAGACACAATTGTGTTCTATTTTGTTTTGATTGCCTTGAAGACTATCAACAATATTGGATGGATAATCAAAGGATGAAGATTTCCCAGATGGAAAATGGTTCATAACATTTACTCTTCTAGATTAGAAGAATGACTCTTGTATCACTCTGTGGAGTGAGAATCATGTCTGATTACTCAGATAGAGTATGGTTTCAAGAGATGATGCAGTTGATGACATTGATGATGATGATGGTGTTAAGAACCAAACATCAATATAGCATAGAAAAACCTCAGGAACAGTACTCAACGCCTTGAAAAAGAGATAATTTCAGATAATAAGCCTCTTCGAGGGGGAAACCT
>JASDQU010337010.1:2318-12551 GCA_032191745.1 Picea mariana | reverse complement strand
CTTCTATGCAACAGTCCCATGAACATGATGCAAACCAAATTTGGTATTTATATTTCGATGGTTCCAAGTCTAAAGAAGGAGCTGGTGCAAGCTGCATCATCATTGATCCGGCAGGTAACAAAACATTATTGGCTTGTAGATTAGAATTTGAGTGCACTAACAATACTACAGAATATGAGGCTTTATTACAAGGTCTCAGAAAAGCCTTAGACATGCGCATTCAAAATCTAGTTGTATTTGGCGACTCTGAGATAGTGGTTAGGCAGGTGAGAGATTTTATACATTGTCTTTCCCCTCATCTCAAATGTTACCAGTCTGAGGTATGGAGTTTAATGAACAAATTTTATGCTTTTAATATAAATTCCATTCCTAGATTAAATAATGCTGAAGCAGATCTACTAGCTAATGTTGCCTCTAAACTTCTTCCTGCAGAAGGCTTATCCCCGAACGCTTTCTCCGTGGAGCTATTGTTTTGACCATCGGTTCCTGACAATATCACAAACTGGAGAGTATTTGATGATGATCAGCAGATCATTAACTTTCTGCACATGGAAGAAACCTTCCAGGGTGCAGTGATAGATGAACAAACACACGACGATAATTTGCACAACTTTACGGTAATACCTAATCCGAAATCTCCCGAAGCTCTATCGAACATGGTAAATTTCATACCCAAATCTGTTGTTAGACTAGAAAAGTTTTATGATTTTGAAGATAAATTTAAAAAGATGGTCAATTGCAAAACAAATAGTTCCTCATTGTCTTATGAAAAAGTTAATCTAGGAACTGGTGAAAATCCTCAATATATCAATTTAGGCTTGGGATGTAGTAAACAAGAAAAAGCTGCTTTCGTCAAATTATTTAAAGAATTCAAGGATGCCTTTGCTTGGACTTACGATGATCTTAAAATGTTCGATCCTAATATTATACAGCATGTCATCCCGATGAAGCCCCAAACCTTTCCCTTCCAACAGAAATTGAGGGAAATGCATCCTAAGTTGGAACCGACTGTACAAAAAGAATTGAATAAACTCCTTAGTGCTAAAATAATTTTTTCTGTTAGACACATCAATGGGTATCCAACCTCATCCCAGTGCGGAAGAAAAATGGGGAAATTCGACTCTGTGTCGATTTCTGGAACCTCAACAAAGCGTCTGATAAAGATAATTATCCTGTCCCTCCCATGGAATAGATCTTGCAACAAGTATCTGGTTCCGAGAGGCTATCCTTACTCGATGGTTTCTCTGGATATAACCAAGTCTTGATGTCTCCACCAGACCAACTAAAAACTACCTTCCCTACCCCGTGGGGCACCTATGCTTATCGCAAAATGCCCTTTGGATTGATTAACACCAGTGCTACCTTTCAGAGAGCAATGGACATTGCTTTTAGAGGCTTAATCAATCACTTCGTAGTAGTTTACTTAGATGATGTGACCGTTTATTCCAAAAACAAAGATGATCATCTAACTCACTTGCGAGTCGTTCTACTTCGATGTCGTAAATACGACATCTCCTTGAACCCCAAAAAGTCCATCTTTGCAGTAGAATAGGGTAAATTACTAGGATTTATTGTGTCTAGTGATGGAATGATTATTGACCCCGACAGGACCCAGGTCATTGCCAAACTTCCCCCACCTACCTCCAAGAAATCCATGTAGTCTTTCTTAGGCCAGATCAATTTCGTGAGAAGATTTGTCCCCAGTTTCTCCGAAATGGTCAGGCCTCTCCAGAATCTGATTAAGAAAGACACCCAATATCACTGGGGACCTACTAAAAACCAAGCTTTCAATGACATAAAGAAGGCCATAATTGACGCTCCGTCTCTCATGAGTCCTGATTTCTCTCAAGACTTTACACTTTATACTTTTGCCTCCGATCGTTCCTATGCTGCGGTCCTAACTCAGAAGAATTATGAGAACAACGAAGTACCCATTGCCTTTTTGAGCTCTACTTTCAAAGGTGCTGAACTTAACTACCCAACGGTCGATCGGCAAGCCTACGCTATCTTTAAGGTAGTCAATCATTTCTATTCATATCTTTTGAAGTCGAGGACGAAGATCATTGTCCCCTACCCTGCCGTAAGGAACTTATTAGTGCAAAAGGAGTTAGGAGAGAAAAGAGCCAACTGGGTCACCTCCTTGCAGGAGTATGACTTCGAGATCACCCCAGAACAGATCGTGAAAGGCCAAGGGTTGTGTAAAATGGTTTTTGATTCAGAAACCAAACAACAAGAAGATAGTGATACGTCAGACCTAGAACAACGCGATCAGAATTTGATTTGTTGCGCACAAAGCCTTGTAAGTCCTTGGTACAACGATATTAGACACTGTCTTGAACATGGATCAGCACCCCGTAACCTTGACCCCACCAAGAGAAGAGATTTGAGACTAAAGTCCGCCTCCTTTGATCTAGTTAATGGTATACTATTTTATCAAAATTTTGACGGCGTACTGATGCGTTGTCTTGAAAAAGACGAAGCAGAAAGAGTCTTGCTTGAGTTGCATACAGGAGAAGATGGTGGTCACTTCGGTGGTGACACCACTGCTCATAAAGTCCTAAGAACTGGTTACTACTGGCCTAATCTCTTTGGAGATGCCCATGCCTTGTGCCGAAAATGTATCATTTGTCAGAAAGCATCAGGGCGGTTACAAAAACCAGCCTTTCCTTTGCAACCCGTCACAGTCGATTCTCCTTTCCAGCAATGGGGCCTTGATATCATTGGCCCTATTAACCCTCCATCCTCACAACAGCACAAGTATATTGTGACAGCCACTGACTACTTTACTCGATGGTCTGAAGCCGCTGCACTAAAAACTGTTAACACAAGTCAGGTGATTGCCTTTCTGAATTCGAATATCATCACTCGTTTTGGCATCCCTGATTGTCTATTCTTTGATAACACTTCATACTTTTCTTCCCTAGAGATGAATGAGTTCACTTTAGAGAAAGGAATAAATCTTAAGTATTCTGCTAGTTACTACCCCCAGGGAAATGGCTTAGAAGAATTGACAAACAAGAACTTGATCAAGATTATCAAGAGAACCGTGGCTGAAAATCTTAAGAACTGGCACAATGCACTGCTTAATGCACTGTGGGCTGATAGGGTAACACCCAAAGCCACTATAGGTAACTCCCCCTTTTTCCTTGTTTATGGCAGAGAAGCCATTTTTCCACCTCACATTCTTCTTCCTTCGCTCCAATTATCACAAAAAGTTCAAGAAGAAGATTGTCCCCCCTTAGAAAGTCGTATTAACGCTTTGATGAAGTTAGAAGAAGTAAGAACCCAAGATAAACGTAAGTTAGACCAACATCAACAACTGATTAAAACCTGGTTCGATTCTAGTTCTGCTTCTGATAGGAATTTTGAAGTAGGCGATCTCGTTCTAAAGTGGGACAAACCACATGAAGGGAAGGGTGAGCACACTAAGTTTCAATATTTGTGGCTTGGTCCATTTCTGATTACTGAAAATTTGGGTCCTAGTTCCTTTTGTTTACAGAATCTTGAATGGTAGCTTGACACCTATACGGTGAATGGCCAAGCCCTGAAAAGATACTTCGCATGATTACTGCCCTATATATTATGTAAATACTTCCTTTTGTTTGCATTTTTTTTCGTTTGTTTCTTGTTTTGATTTTGATTTGATTGAATCAGTTTTGTGTGTTTTATGAAACATATGCATGCCTATATACTGAGCCATTCAGACAAAGACCTTGGGAAAATCTCTTCGCTGAAATAATTTCTAAAAAATTGTACAAACATCAGTGATATATATTTCTGAAAATGATATTGGAAAATGTTGTTTGAAAAAAGTTTACTAATTTCAATCTCCGAGTGAAGTTTGTCATGATCATTTTTATCTTTTTACGCTGTCCCTTTTCCATAAAGGAATGACTCAAAAGGATGTATCCCCTTCACAGCAAGTTGTTTTAGAAATAAAACATTTTTGGAGCTGAATAAAGGACAGTATTAAAAAATTTCTGATGAGGTCTGAAAAATATGAGAAAATATCAAGATTTTTCAGCATCACCCCGCTCAGCTATCTATAAAAGAAAAACAAAATAAAAATGTTAATAAGAGCTGTGGTAAGTGTTTGTAAACCCGCTGGGATACTGAACAGGTCTGCTGGCAGTGGGTAAATGCAAGCATGGCGCCAAGACAACTTCGCCGGGGTACTGAACAGGCCTGCTGGCAGCGAAGCAATGTCGAGTAAATGAAAATCTGTAAAAAAATGAGAAACCTCTTTCAAGGTCCTTTATTTTAATCTAGAACTTCTTGACAAGATACAGATGTCCGAGTGGCTTAAATGGAAACCCTATCGAGGCTATGGACGCCTGCGGGCAGCAGTGGCCATGCCAACAGTATTGAAGATTTTATCATAAAAATCATGGCTTGTTGATCTTGAGACTGTTATTGGTTTACCTCTTTTAAAACATCACTGAAAAAAGATAGTAAATGATGATGTTAGTACGATTTTCTGGTTGTTGTTTTAAGCTGAATTTTTTATTTGATGTCTTGATCTGAATTCATTTCTTTTGACAGAGATAACTGCTTCTCCCAGCATGTCACCATTGTTGGCAGCCAATTCATTTTTTTTTATTATCTCCCTAAAAAAAAAGCTGCCTTCACCTAATTGTCTTCAAAATGACAATTCATTGTCGCATTGTGCAACTAGACATCTGTTTCATTTTTGCGATGATCACAATTTGGTTTCGATTCAGTTTTCACAACTGAAAGTGTGAAAACCCCTCTATCGTTGTTTGGACTGTCATCGTCTTTCATTAATTTTCTGAAAGACACTTTACCATTGGTTTATCACATAACTACAAAGGTTCTTTCAGACTATGTCCCTTGGCCTACTCTTACCTTAATTGCGCATTTCAATCTATTTGATTAATAATCTATTGAGCATGAAGATTTACTGGTTACATTTGATTCTATAAAGGTCATGATTGATTTTGGTCTTATATGCTTTGATCCTTATTGTTATGAGCTCTTGGCTTATTGATTATATGAGATCTTTGGTTGAAATGTTCTAAAAACTTTGAAATATAAACATTTGAATATGCAACAAATGCATTGGTAACATTATAAGTTTGATTTGATATGAAATGGAAATGGTTTGAGTTTTTCAAAGGTGCATTGATCAACCTTTCGGATTTTGATTTTATGGTTTGAATCGTTGCTTGGTGCATTGTTTTGTGAGTTTGATTTTACATTGAACAATCATAGTCTAAACTTATATGATGGCACGATTGGATTAACATCGGTCTAAATGTTTGTTAATATGATTGATATGATGGATCGTTGGATTTCATGTTGGATTTAACTATACACTTGGCACATAAATATAACATATGGTATTGGTTCTACAATTGATGGATGCAACGTTGATTTGGTTGTACACCGTTTAGGTTGGCCGTTTAATGTGTTTCTAACGTGTTGATTACTGATGGAACAGCGCTGTACCCAGTCATTAATACACTGCATGGTGGTGGTAATCCCACCACCTTCGCACGCATTACATTGATTCATTCCCCTTGGGGCGTTTACAGCTGGTAAGCCATATCGATTTTGCTCCTGCGTTTTGTATTGTTCAAACCAAACCCTACCATGCACAGAAGCTATGGCTCCTGTCGTAAGGGTCGAGCCTAACGGTTGCCAATCACTGCTCATGTTTGATGGCGCTTATAGCGACCTAGAAGAATTCGGATGGCTCCCGTTTATAACAAAGTTTGATGGTTATAACCCTATCGTGGCTCGGCAATTTGCGTTATCATTCGATGGATGCCGAGCCAAAGTTGGAGATGTGCAACTTGAAATTAATGAACAGTTTCTTAGCTTGGCAACCAGCCTGCCTGTTAGGGGACAGAAGTGGTCCAAAAGCTGCAAGGTGGATGATGTCCCGTGGACATTGTTATTTTAGTCTCGAGCGGTGAGATCCTGCGACAAAGGCTTGCCTGTAAAAATGTTAAAACCATGCTGGTATGATCTCCTAATGATAATCAAGGAATTTATTACTTGTGAAGGCAGGTACGGGTTCGTTTTCTTGTTTCACCTTCGTCTATTGATGGTTTTTATGGGTTTCGAACTTAGTATGCCCCACTACCTGCATAGAAGTTTGTTTAAGATGGCAAAAAGGTACAAGCGTAGCCAGGCTGACACCAGCCTCTTTCATTTGGGGTTGATTAAAATGATTATCGTTTATGAGTTGGGGTTACGTCATGATAGTTGGGGTGATTTTCTCAGTCGTAATGGATTTGAAGAGTCCAACCCTCCGCAGGTCGATAAACCTATGGTGGCCAAAACCCAGCCTATTCCCCCTATGCCTTATAGTGTTTTTCTACCCAAACCTCTACCTGACCCACCTACGAATTTGCCTACGGCTATGACTAAACAGGTTGAAATTGATAAGCCCGCAACCAAAAAGACTAAAGCGAAGACTGGTGCTAATTCTAAAGGAAAGAAAAATGCTAGGTGAATCTCTCGCATGGCGAGAAATAAACCTAAGCCCCCTACCAAATCAGAACCTATTGTGGTCAGTGAAGACTCTGATTCAGAAATTGAATGTTTTCTTGACGATGAGTATCCTTACTTGGAAGGCTTGTGTGACAAACCTCCTCACGACTTTTTCAAGAATTTTCCACCCTGTCTGCGGGATGATCCTAATTTTCCTGGTATTAAACTACCTCAAGAAACCCCCGGTGAATCATCGAAGCCCCCTTCTCTTCAACCTACTGTTCCACCTTGCGATCAATGTGGATTGTGGTTGGAGAGGTACTACTTGGATGTGCCGATGTTGCAATCCAAAATCCATGATTTGGAGAACCAAGTGGCTAAGCTCACTGGTCGTAACGTGAAGGTGGAACCCTCTGACAAGAAACAATGGACAACTGGTTCAATACTGTTCAAGAATGTCGAGTTAGCCACGACAATCGTCAATTCCAAATTGGCATAGCCTCATCAATCTTGATGGTATAATTTTCACTCATTTATATGGCATGATCATAAATTCGGTGTACATTGTTGACCTGCTTTGTCATGCATTTGTTGTATATAAGTTTTGATTATTAATTTTTGGATTGGTTTTGATTAGATTTAATTTGATTGATCATGATTTGATTTGAATACTCTGTTATTAAGGATTGTTGATATCATTTCTATTTTTCGAACACAGTCAATATCTCTATTCGATTTGGTTATATCCTGTACGATATGATGGGAAAATTAGTTAGTTGTTGTGATTGTATATTCTATGCTCGGACCAGTACGTGTATTATTTGTTACATAATCAAATTTCGAATGGATATGAATATTGGCTGTTGCGATTTGAACTAATCATTTGATTTCGATTTGAGGAATGAGATTGATCGTATCCAGTCTTATGATTTGTGTCTATAATTACACTCAGCCATATTCATTTCGGTTATTTGCCCAGTTTATATTATGGATTCTGTTGACTCTGTCAAGACCCTGTCAGTTGACTGTGTGGTGATCAATAACGAAATGCATTTGATTGTTACTCATTCAGTTTGATTCCATTCTAAAACGATTTATCTATCTTTGCGTTTATTTGAACGATATCGATTTATTGCTATGACTATAATGAGTCAACGATGGTTATGATCATTATTTTTGTCATGTTGGTTCACCATGTGATACTCAACAACCGTAATTCTACAACAAATTTTAATGGATATGTTCCGTTTTGATTGTAATTGCAACAGCCTGTTCATTTTGACAATAGAATAAAACAATATGAATTTTACATAGTTGTAACCAATCGATTGTGATAAGTATCGATTATTATCATGTCTATTTTGGATTACATCATACGATTGGCTTGTAATTGCATCTGGATACGAAACAGTATGATTACTATTTGCCCCGATTTTGTGATAACTAAAAACAGAGCATTCTTTACTCTGTTCTGATTGCATGTATTTTGATATGATTTGATTTAAATACTAAATTCACTTGAATTTTTAATAAAAAAAAATTAGGACTATCAAAAGATGATTTGATTTGATTGAGATCTGGTCCCGTTTACTATTTTTGACTAGCTACAGAATCAGATGATTCTGTAGCTGAGTCTGTAAAGTCAATTTTTTATTTCTTTTCTAATAAAATATCCTTCTAATTTGATCTTTGTGTTCTATTGCAGGTAAATTCGAATTGGCAATAGATATGTTGAGCAATTAGGGGATGTTTCACAGATTCTACTTGCATTTTATTTCCTTACTTTAGGGGATTTTGGGATATCTCCCAGATTGTCTAAAACTATTTGCTATTATTCACAAGGATGTTTTACCTTGTGAGAAACCTATATAAACCTATTGTTTTTGTAAGAATGTTCATCCTCATTCCTGGGAGAACAAGGATATGGAACTCTAATGCAGACTGGAGCAGAATTGATGTTTTGTTACAGCTTTAGCTTTTCAATATATCAACATTTTGTTTCATGTCTTGTATATCTAATTTGTGTATGATTTATGACTACTTTAGCTATCTAAATCAAATGCAAATGATATAATTTTGATCATTGTTATCCATCTCTTGTTCCTTCCAAATAGATAAAAGACATAACAATTGCTAATTCAGTTTGTGAATGACAGGTTTATCTTCTTCATAGATTGAATTGTTATATATAAGTTTCTTGCATAACAGGTTTCCCTTATTGCATGAATTTATATTCATAATATTGTTATGATTTTCTTTTATGTCTTGCTTGTCCTGTAAAACACTTCAAGAAGCAGCGCAACCGATCGTTTATGAGAAGCGTTGGGTTTAACCGGTGCAAATTTCTTCCTCCGACCAACTTAGAAGTCATCACACACAGGTCAGACTTGGAGCGTTTCCAGGTCAATTAGTTTTTGTTTACTGTTTTCATTAAGTAGTTTAATTTAGATATAATTTTAATTAGATTTATATTAGGTTGTTTAATTTCAGCAATATTTATTTCTTTTCATAAAATATAAAAAATCAAAAAGATTCTTGGCTGTCTTAGGGCAGAAAACATATTAGTTTTGCAGGTTTTAAATAAATCTGTAGGTTGTTTATAATATACATTTGTGAATAAGTAATATTGCAGTTGATAATTAGATAGTTGATTTGAGTTATTATAGTAATACGTAGATTGCATTTAATAGTTAGAATAGTTTATATTTAGTATATTAGTCCATTATCTTTGTTTTATTAGTTTCTAGTTTCCTTTATTTTAGTTTAATTTCTTTTATTTAGTTAGTTAGTTTGCTTTAGTTGATTTTACTTTATTTTATTAGTTTCTAGTTTCCTTAGTTTAGATTACTTAGCTCAGATCAATTCTCTCTTTGGTTTTCTTAGGAGACCTTAGAGCGGCCAACGGATCCGTTAAACTCGTCAGGGTGGTCCATTTCAAACGGCTTGGGTTATTTAGACAACCCCGGACCAGTTCCACTCTCCCAGTTGACGGACGGACTGTTTCGCTCGTCAACAAGATCAAGAAGAATTATCTTCACCATGTCAAACAGATTCAGAAGATGAAGAGTACATAATCACTGAAGGTATGTTGTTTTTCTTTAATTGTGAAAAACACAAACATCTTGAAATAGAATTCCATGAAGGAAATGAGACAGAAAAGCTAATTGAAAAGGAAGACAATTATGAAGCAGAATTGATTAGTGCTTTAGATGAACTAAGAGAATAAAATAAGTCACTCAAGAAAGAATTGATGAAACAAAAGGAAAGTGTTCACATTTTTTAAGAAGCCCAATAGGTCATCGAGAACTTAAGAACTCATCTAGAAGAAGCCAGAAAGATCGAAGAAAGTCTTGAGTATGAAAAGTAGTATTTAGAAGCCAACATAGAAGCACAGAAGGAAGAAGCAGAAATGAGAGAGAAGATACTAAAAGATCATCTTAAGGAAAAAAACTAATGATCTAAACCAGCTTGAGGTAGAGTTTTGTCAAGAAGAGAAAGGACTTGAAGAAGAAATAATCACATTAAAAATTCATCTTGGAGAAGCGAAAAGAAAAAAAGAAGTCATGAAGTCTCAGATAATGAAGAAAGAAGAAGAGGTTGAGAAGCCTGAAGAAGAACTTATCACATTAAGAAGTAAAATCATCAAGCTCAACAAGAACGTTGAAGAGATAGAAACATCCACATCAGTTATATATAATGAATAGAAACACTCTATGTTGCTAGAAAAGAAGAATGAAAAAATTCTAAGAGTTATGCAGAAGTACTCAAAGGAAA
>JASDQU010337009.1:0-12590 GCA_032191745.1 Picea mariana | reverse complement strand
AGTTTAGATATTTTTATTCTATTTCTTTTTCATAAAATTATAAAAATAAAAAAACAATAGTTTCGTTGTCTTAGGACAGATTACAAATGAGTTTTGCAGGTTATAATTTAAATCTGTAATCTGTGGATATTGTATATTTGTAATTAAAATTGATTCTATTAATGATTAAACATTTAAAGTTGTAGAATTATAGTTGTATGATTTAGTTAATAGATTGTATATATTAGTAGTTCAGATTTGTTTATTAGTTTGTTTTAATTGTTATTTTTATTTAGATTAGTTTATTTAGAGTAGTTTTCTTTTGTTTTTCTAGGACTTAGATCGGCCAACGAAGTCGCTAAACCCATCAGGGTGGTTCATACCAAACAGCTTGGGTTATTTAGACAACCCTGGACCGGATCCACTCTTCCAGTTGACGGACGGTCAATTTTGCCCGTCAACACCTGTGGCTGGAAGGGTTGGAAAGTTTTAACTAGTCTGGCTACATGAGATGACTATGTGAAGAAGGAATCCTTGCATTTTTATTCAATCTTGTCGACCTTCTTTTATTGGACAGAAGGTGCTTGGACTAAGGCTGTAGTGGTTGTGGTGTTCCTCTGTTCACCTTTTGAAAAGACTACGAAGAAGCTAAATTTTTTACTATGAGATACTACCTTGCGGCACTATTTAGGTGGGACAGTAATTGGAACTACCTCTAGTATCTTGTGGAGATGACCCCCTAGAGTAACAATGACACTACGAGGTAGAGACTCATAAATAGCATGGCGATTCCACATATATGGCTTTCCCAAAAGAACATCAAATACATCCAATGGGGAAACACCACATAATACCTCATCCTCGAAGGGTTGAATGTCATATGACAATCGACACTGCTGGCTTACACAGAGGTCTTGTCCTTAGTGAAGCCACCCAATGTTGTATGGTTATGGGTGTGGTGTTGTCGACAATCCCAACTGTTTGATGACCTCTGCTAGGATGAGGTTCTTATGACTTCTTCTATCAACAATGAAATACACAGGGTCCCCTTCACCCACATATGTGAATGAAAGAGGTGCTCCCCCTCTTCAGGATCTGTTGGTTCTTCTGGTTGAATTGTTGCATTCGTGACAATAGAAGTGGATTCTACGTCGATGATCTGTATTCTGCCAATATTTTTTGAATCAGGGTTCAACTCCTTGTCTTTGATCTCGACCACCAATGATTGTTTTGAGTGACATTCATCGGTGTTGTGCAAGGGTATTTTGTGGAAATCACACCATTTTCCAGCGTCCTTCTTTATATTTTCCTTACCCTTCTTTTCCTGTGGATTGGACTAGTTTTCTGAAGGATGGTTGTTAGGGCCATATTTACCATACTTTGGTTGTTACATATTTGCAGACCTAAACTCCCGCTTGTTCTAGTGCTTAAATTTCTGCTCAATTTTAACATCATATCGATAAGAAGCACCCAATGATGAGATGTCCATAAAATCCATTTCAGTTTACATGTATATGTGTAGAGCCCCATGGTATTTGAGAACCAAATGTCACTCAGAGTATTTGATAACCATCTTGGTGTGCAAGGTATGGAAGGTATTGGTGAACTATGACACTGCTTGGCCCCTCTCTTGACGCAATGTGGTCCATCTCATGTACTGGTCTTCATAGTTGTCAAAAGGATAATATTGTTCCTTCACCGCATCCACACAAAAAAACCCAAGTGGGATCGACCCCATATATTCCAGACTCCTTTGTGGAACTCTGTTGCCTGTAATTTTCCCACGAATGTTTGACATGGGGGAGAGCCTTAATGAGTGTGAAATTGATATTTTCCCTATTGAAAAAATTATGAACAAAGAAATAACCTTATAGCAGATTTAACCATATGTCTAGAGCATCTACATCTATTTGACCTTCAAATATGGGGATATCAAAATTAACTTGTACCTTGAAAGGAGAGGTGCTTCCAAAGTGGTCACTTGATGAGGATGCACCTACTATTATCGGAAAGCATTGAAGGATGTGGGAAAAATTCTCCATCATTTCATCCCTCTGTCGCGTAAGAGCTCGCTCAAGCAACCAATTGATTGAATCTTCTTCTTTGTCGTGTTTATTTTCTTCCGCCATGGAGGGTTTCTTGGGCATGCGAGAGCGATTGTCCTAGAGAGAGACAAGCTCGATACCCAACTTTCTATACTCAAACCTTGTCAGGGACATGCACTAGAAAACTATCAAGAGCAGCCTGCTCTAATACCATTGATCTAGATTTATGAGAGGAACGAAATGAGAGCAGAGATATAATAAAGAAATGTACAAAGATATCTCATATATACAATAATATAATAGAAATATATCAGATATGCAACCATAAAAATAGAGATACAGTAGTACACAATTTCTATTAATGAGTGAAATGTACAAAACTGTAGAAATATAGAGTGAAAGACTCTCTAGAATGGTGGCAGCTTATCTCTAAGAAGAGATGTGACAACTACTCACAATAGAAATAATATGGATTAAAATGAGGCTCTAAATGCCTTTTTAACATAAATAAAATCCAAAACCCTAACCCTCGAAGATGAAAAACCAACAGTTTTGTGGACCTGGGTAGTTTGGTGTATCAACTTCCCGGGGGCATAACTTTGGCATACGATCTCCATTTGGGGTGCACGATAACTCGTTGGAAAGGTATTATTGAGGAGATTAATTTTTGGGGCTCAATCAGATCCTTTTTCCATCATTGAGGTTCTCAATCCCCAAAAAAATTCATTTAGGCCGTTAAAATGGCCCCGAAAGTTTAGGAACCAAACAACTGCTAAAAATAGTAAATTTCCAGAAGATTGTTTTGAGCCAGTTGGAATATGTGGGTGTCCCCATATTCCACTATAGGGTTCCCCCTATTCTTCTAGAGGTTTCCCCCTCGAAGAGGCAAGTGAACATTGTTTCCTATCAGTAAAGATATTATTCTGGTGTTGTGGTTTCATCTATTGTGTTGTTCCATTGTTATTCTCTTCAATATTTCTATTTTCGGCTATTATAATAGATCTGGTACCTTACATCGCGTCCTAAGAAACTATATAAATCATTTTGAGTCTTTGGTACTATAAGTTTACAAATAAATTCTACCTTTGTTGGATCAACCTTGATTCCTACATATGATATACAATGACCAAAAACAATTCCTTCATTAATCAACACATGACATTTTTCATCACTTAATGAAATATTGGTTTCTTAACATATGATAAAAACGTTTTCAATATTTTCTAATTATTCCTCAAAAAAATTACCATAAGCCGTACAATCATCCATATAAACCTCTACACAATCATGGATTAAATCGGAGAAGATACCTAAACTGCACGTTGAAAAGTAGTAGAAGCATCACATAACCCAAAAGGTAATACTTTATAAGCATATGTTCTCTATGGGCATGTAAATTTGGTTTTATCTTTATCTTCCATAGTGATTTGAATTTGATTATAACTGTTGAATCCATCAAGAAAAGAGAAATATTTTTTCACTGTTATGGTATCTAAAACTTGATCTATAAATGGAAGGGGGAAATGATCTTTTAAGGTAGCTTGATTTAATTCACGATAATATATTCAAAAATTCAATTTACCATTTTTAGGACCAATTTCTAAAGATGAAACCCATTGACTGTCAGAAATAGAATATATGAAATTCACAAATTTAACAATTTTTGCAATTCTTCCTTTACAATTTCTTTTAGAACTGGATTCTTATGTATTTGGGGTTGTCTAATTTGTCTAGAATTTTCCTGAATATAAATGCGATGTAAACATGATTCAGGATGAATTCCACGCACATTAGTATACTCCCATGCAAATGCACTAGAATGTTTTTGTAGTATTTGAATTAATTGTTCTTTCTGTGATTCTTCAAGTTTAGAATTTCCATTTAATGTTTTTTCTTACTTAATCTCAATAGAAGTACTAGAAGATTGTGATATTGAATTAATAAAAGACGTAGAATCTAATATTGATGAAAAAGTATCTACGGTACAATTTTCTTGAAAATATTTTTCCAAGATATGATCAAATGAAGACTTCCCCCAAGATATTGATATAATCAGAATTAGTAATGAAATTAGTGATTTGATTTTCTTAAATATCCTCTTTTAAATTCATAGCTTGGACAATTGTTAGGATTGGTTGTACTATTTATTCATCATTATTTGCATCATCAATACATCGTGTATTTTCTAATTCAATTAAATGTTTTGCATGTGAATGCAAAGTAATTTTTTTAACTAAATTACCATGTGAAACTGTCATGTCTCCATATCTACAACTAATAAATGCATTAGTTGTAGCTAACCATTCAGGTGTAGAATGAAAAATTTTCATTACATCTTTCTCCGTACAAATAGCACAAAATCCAATATTATTCAAAGGACATTCTCTCAAACGATGTTTCTTTCTACATCTAGGACAAAAAATAGACAAATTTGCATTCGCTTCCTCTTTCCTTTACTTAGTTTTTAATGTATCTAATTGTGAACTAAGAGTACTAGATATCAAATTTGAAATTATCCAATAAATTTCTAATTTCATCTCTACTTACCCCAATAGTTGTTGATCTATTAACCCTATAAATGATTTCTCTAGGTCCCTTACTAGTTTTAGCCTTTCCTTGAGAGACATGTGTGCACAAATCAAAAATTTATGATTAAGTAGGTTGAGATACATCTATTTTACCCATAATATTAAGTACATCTACCCATTCATTCTCGATTCCACGAAGAAAAATAATCTTAAGAGTCTCTAAATCTAATTGATGTTTATTGGCTCTTCTTACATTATAATGGAATCTTTCCATATAATATTCAAGTATTTCATCCTCCTTTTGTGCCATTTTAAACATTTCCTCTCTCAAATATTTATTTGCAAAATAGTCTTGATACTTTGAAAGAAACATTTTACGCATTTCATCCCAATTTTTGATAGAGTTAGTTCTTGAACCCATGAACCAACACAAAGATGCATATTTAAGAATACATGGAAACAACTTCAGTTTTTGTGCATCATTAGAGTAGTCATAACAACGACATAATACATCAAATTTAAAAACAAAATTTCTAGGATCCTTAGTTACCATACCATGGAAGTTAGGTAATGATGATGGTGGAATATTTTTCATTTCAACTACTATTTTTGGATCCAAAATGGGAAACCCAAACTCATCTTCGACATTTTATGTTCCTACACCTTATGTTCCTCCTCATGTTCTTATTTTTGCTTCCCTGTTTCAACCTCCAAATATTCCTTCTTCTTCACACATATTGTCTTGTCTGTAGATTACAGATTCTTCTGATGAAATATAATTTTCTAGTTCTTTGATAGGATTTATTGTAGATGATATCTCTAATTGTTCTTCTTGACAAGTAATAAACATGACTTAGATTAAACAAGAAGTCTCAAATATGGATACATAACCAAAAAAAATGAGAAGCTTCATTAAAACTTTACAATACAGGAGCTTTGCTCTACCATCGACAACCCCTACAAAATATAAAAATTGAGTATATATACTCATAGCTACTAACGACCCCCCAAAAAAAACACAATATGACCACTGTCTTCAAAGATTTGTGTTTCCTCCTTCTTCTATCAGACTGCATAGGTTTCCTTTGTCAAATGCAAATTTAATACAATATGGGCTTTGCAGGAAAATACATATACATAGGATCTCTAGGTTGTCATCCTGTCGCCCTAACCATTCTTCCATGCTTTCCATTAATGGGTGATACAAGGTTTCAACTACAACCCCCATTTTCATTAAATACTTTCATCAGGATCAAGATGAGCCCTGACATCCATGAATTCTCTAAGTGATGCCCATGACTTCTTCAAAACGATCTTGGAACCTTGGGCCATGCTGCTTTTATTTTTCATTTAACACATGCGCTCTCGATCTTTTGGCGCGGCTCCTCTCTATCATTCCAATCTTGCATGTGAACTTGGGCTGCGACCTGAAGCTCTCATCCAGAGGCGTTGTTGAGACTTTTCCTTTCGGGAGTTTTCACTCCAACTTGATCCCAACATCACGATGCTCAAAATCGCAAAATGACCTTCGAGATCAGTGGTTGGATCTGCCTCGAATCCGATGGCCACAAACAGTTCCTCGAATGGCCTTAACCACCCGTCATTCATCTAAGTGCTTACCTTTCTTTGGCCACTCTTTCCATATGACTCTAGGCTATGATCGTGGGCCTAAATCTTAGGCGCGTCATGATTTTGTGTTTCGCGAACTCATGATGTGCTTCATGCTTAAAACCCCGAGTCACGAAATCACGATGCTCGGATCAGGTGACATGCGTCCCCTTTGATCGGAAAACCCAGACGACATCGGTAATTTGGGACATTGCGCTTCGCAAATATTCAAAACTCTTCCCTCTTACTTTCTGGACTCGTGAAATCGTGAGAAGATTATCCAATGGTGCATCTCTTTCCTTTGATTAACGGCCATGATCTCATCATGATTTCGCATTTAATGAGATATAATGAATTACTCCTTGACCGTTCCATCTCACGAAACCATGAAACTTTGATCGCGTACCACGTGTCCTTCACACCACCCACGCCTTGGATGGGCCTCACGATTTCGAGACTATGCCTGACACTATTTCTCATGCAACTGAATGGTCCCGATCACCCATTGGCCATCGATCTGACCTGCTTGAAGGATCTCCACCGCTGAACACTGATCTTCCTCGCTCGCTTGAACTGAGGCCACATTAAAATTCTTCAAGTGTTGTTCTTGGCGCTGATGACTGCGGCCTATGAACGATTACTCGGATGACTCGTAGAGGGGTCGGGAAAACAAAAGGATTAGTGAAAAAGGTAAGAGAGAAACACTTACTTTTATGGAAAAAAAAAAGTCTTAGGGTCGATAAAATAGGTGAAGACAAACAGAAGAAAACTACAAGTTGAGAGGAAAGACTTATGATCGGGTCTACAAAAGAGGAGAAACAGGAAAAATTAAGAACCTAGGTAGAAAACAGAGAATAAAAAGACCCTGACAAGATTATGTGCTAACATGTATGAGTCATTGAATAAATTCTATTTTTCTTAAGAATCTATATGCATTGCTTTACTTCAGAGGTTAAAAACTTAAATTTGGTGTCAAAGCTCGTTTTTGGCTTCAGAGGGATGCCTTTGTTGTTGAGGGTTTGGCTCAGTCTTGGCATATCAAGTTTATCTTGGGTCTGTGATAAACCTGGGTTTAGTGGGAGCTTTTGCAGTGGTTATTCGAGTGTATAAAGAGGAATGGTGAGCTCTTCTAGAATCCAGATAGAAAAGTTCAACGGTAAAAACTTTGAGCTATGGAATCTCAAGATGGAGGAACTTCTTGTAGACAAAGAACAATGGTTCACTAGGGATCCTGGTACGCAACCTACTAGCATAAAGACAACTAGTACACAAACTACTTGTACACCACCTACTGGTATGTCAAAGGAAGATTGGGAGAAGTTGGACAGAAGAGAAAGGAGTATTATTCGACTCTGCCTAGCAGATTCAGTGTTGTTGAATGTCTCGGGAGAATCTACAACCAAGGAACTATGGAATAAGTTAGGGAATTTGTATCAATCAAAGTCCCTAGTAAACAGGTTGTTTCTTCGAAAGAAGTTGTATCATCTTAGGATGGAAGATGGAGATTCTGTGATAGAACATCTAAATGCTTTTAATACTCTGGTAAGTCAACTTGTCTCTCTTAATATTACGATTGCCGAAGAAGATAAGTGTATTACTTTGTTATGTTCTTTGCCAGACTCTTGGGATAATCTGGTTGTAGCAATTGGTAGTACCACTCAATCTACATTGAAGTATGAGGATGTAGTTTCATCCTTGTTATCTGGAGAGATGAGGCAGAAAAGCATGGATAGTCATAGCACAGATGCTTTAGTTGTAAGAGGTCGTACCCAAGACAGGAATCCTGGTAAGACTTCGGGGGTAGATCTAAATATACAGGTAGATCTAAGTCTCTGGGAAAATCTTTGAGGAAATGCTGGAAGTGTGGTAAAACAGGGCATTATAAGAAAGATTGCAACTCTAAGAAGGTTGAAAATCCAAAGGGATCTGATAGTACCTCTTCCACATAGGCAAAAACCTCCACTGAAGAAGGAGGCGATGTTTACCTAGCATCTATAGGTAAACATGTAGAACATGATGTATGGTTGATTGACTCAGGTGCATCATACCATATGAATCCTCAAAGGGAGTGGTTCTCTAAATATGAAAAATACGATGGTGGTGATGTATTCCTAAAAGATGACTCGACAAAAAAAATCATGGGACGTGGAAGGGTTAAGTTGCTACTAAAATATGGAAGGATTAGAAATCTCCTTGGAGTTCTTCACATTCCAAAACTAGCCAGGAGCCTAATATCTGTAAGCAATTTGGATGATATAGTAGTGGATATTGTATTGGGAAAGGGAACTTGCAAGATGGTACGAGGAGAAATGGTGTTGATGAGGAGAGTTCGGTGTGGAGCTCTGTACAAGTTGTTGGGAAGAACTTATACTAATGGGTGTAACAGTTCTGTTTTCCTTAGCAAACAAATAAAGAAGACAAGACCAATACCATCCCTTAAAAGAAGACCATGTTGTGGCATCAAAGACTGGGGCATATTGGAGAAAAGGGCCTTTGAACACTTTGGATTTTGATTTATGTGAACATTGCATATATGGTAAACAAAATCGAGTAAGATTCCCATCTGATGCTACAAGAGCAAAGGGGATATTAGAATTGATACACAGTGATGTGTTTGGACCTGTGCATGTTCCATCACTAGGTAAGTCTGTGTATTATGTCTCATTCATAGATGATTTCTCAAGGTACACATGGATTCATTTTCTTAGAAATAAATCTGAGGTATTTGATAAATTTAAAGAGTTTAAGGCTCTGGTAGAAAATCAGACAGAGAAGAAAATAAAGGTATTGAGAATAAATAATGGTGGAGAATTCTGCGGAAATGAATTCGAAGAATTCTGTAAGAAGTGTGGTATAACAAAGCAGAAGACTAATCCATACACTCCTCAGCAAAATGGAGTTGCAGAAAGGATGAACAAGACATTGATGGAAAAATCAAGGAGTATGCTCAGCGGTGCCGAGTTAGGACAAGAATTATGGGCAGAGGCAGTGGGTACAACATGTTACCTGGTCAATCTATCACCTTCATTAGCATTGGATGATAAAACTCCACACAAGGCATGGAATGAAAAGAAACCCTCTCTTCAACATCTTAGAGTGTTTGGTTGTGATGCTAAAGTACATGTTCCAAAGGAAAATAGGAGTAAGATGGATAAAAAAGATGAAAAGTGTATCTTGATTGGTCATAAAGATGGTGTGAAAGGTTATAAGCTTTGGAGCCCAGAAACTAAGAAGACTGTTTACAGTCGGGATGTTGTTTTTAGAGAGGTAAAAGATGTGTCCAAACAATAATTCCTACCAAGGAAAGACGAACCCGAGAAAATAGAGCTAGAGTTGGATTGAGGAGATCAGTGAGAGAAAGAACCTCATACCCCAGTATTGAGGAGATCAGTGAGAGAAAGAAGGCAACCGGAAAGGTATAGTCCACCTGATTTCCGTTCCAATTTTTCTTTATCTATTATTGGTCACGAACCTAGGACTGTCAGGGAAGTAGTGAATTTAGAGGATAGTAAACTCTGGAAGAAGGACATGGTTGAAGAAATGGATGCCTTGGATAAGAATGAGGAATGGGATATATTTGAGTTGTCAGCTAGAAGAAAATATGTTGGTAGCAAATGGTTGTTTAAGAAGAAGTTTAATGCAAAAGGAAAAGTGGAGAAATACAAAGCTCGATTAGTAGCAAAAGGTTATTCCCAGGTAGAGGGAATTGACTTTGGTGATATTTTTTCTCCTGTTGCTAAGTTAACTTCTATTAGATTTATTTTATCTAATGTTGTTGTTTTTTATCTTGAAGTGGAACAGATGGATGTGAAGACATCATTCCTACATGGGGATCTGGAAGAAGAAATCTACATGAAGCAGCCATAAGGATTTGTAGTAAAGGGAAAGAAAGAGTTGGTCTGTAAGCTAAAGAAATCACTATATGGTCTGAAGCAATCACCTAGGATGTGGTATCAAAAGTTTGACACATACATCCTTGGATTGGGATTTGTGAGAAGCATGGTTGATCACTATGTATATTCCAAGCAGGTTGGTAATCACTTCATTTATGTAGTGTTGTATGTTGATGACATGTTGTTGGTAGGAAATAACATGGATGTTATCAAGGAGGTGAAATCACAACTATCCTCCAAATTTGACATGAAGGATCTCGGTGCTGCTAACTTCATTCTGGGAATGGAAATTAAAAGAGATTGTGCAAACAAGAAACTTTGGTTGAATTAGAGAAAATGTGTTGAAACGATACTACAGAGGTTTAATATGCATGGAAGTAAACCGGTCAAGGTTCTTATTCCTATAGGTGTAAATTTATTTGCAGATCAATGTCCCAAGACACAGGAAGAAGAAGAGGACTTGTCCCATGTTCCATATGCTAGTGCAGTTGGCAGTTTGATGTATGCAATGGTCTGTACTAGACCAGACAATGCACATGCAGTGGGAGTTTTGAATAGGTATATGTCAAAACTAGGGAAGGAGCATTGGACAGTAGTAAAGAGGGTCTTCAGGTATTTGCGTGGCACTACCAATTATGGATTGTGCTACCAAGGAAGACCAGGATTGGACAAAGTGGTGGAGATACATGGCTTTGTTGATGCAGACTAGGCTGGAGATCTAGATCACAGAAGATCTACAAGTGGGTATGTGTTTAACCTATTTGGAGGAGAAATCAATTGGATGAGCAAAAGACAGGCTATAGTGGCACTCTCAACTACAAAAGTTGAATACATGGCAGCCACTCATGCAAGCAAGGAAGAAGTATGGTTACAGAGATTGTGTTCAGGTATTGGGTTGGTACAACAAGCAGTGAGATTATATTGTGACAGTCATAGTGTAATATTCCTGGAAAAGAACCTAGCTTTTCATTTGAAGACAAATCATATTGATGTTCAGTATCACTTTGTGAGAGACATGGTTGAGGAAACGAAGGTGTTGTTGGAAAAGGTTGACACTTTGAAGAATGTTGCAAATTATTGACAAAGTATGTGAGCACATAAAAGTTATCCTGGTGTAGAGTAACAATGGGCATTGCTGCCCTAGATTGTTGACTATATAATCCTTTGGACCCCTGGATGCAAAGAAAACAACAAGTGGGAGAATGTTGGGTATGTGTTATATTCTTTGCATGTGTGTGTGTGGGCACGTCAGATTCAACAACTTCGTCTGATGATCCCTCTAGTAGTGGTCTTTGTGTCGTGTGCATCGGGCGCTTCCTAGGGGGGTCCCATGGGGGGCCAGGTATGCCCCCCTGGTTACGCGCAGTGCCCTGAAATTTGTTTTTGGGCAGTTTTTGCTATTTTTAGTGGATTTTGCTATTTTTAGCGATTTTCTAAATTAATCCTGGATTAAGAAATTATGGTCTTGGTATCTACGGAATACCTAAAAGCATTGTATATATTGTATGGTGAATGGTGAAATTATATATAATGAATATAAGAAAGGTTTTCCCCGGTTGAGGGTTTCCAGTATGTTAGCAATAATTCTAGTCATGGGTTCGAGAAGCATTCGGCCCCGCTAGTCGCACAAAGTGCTCAAGAGCAGCTCACAGAATTTTGTTTTTCCAAGTAGCGGATCAAAGCGAGCGGGCAAATTTTTGATATTAGCAGCCGAGATCCGTCCACGAAGTAGATCAACGGTCATCGGGATCTCGGAGTTGTCAATTCACCCGACATTTAGCAGTAAAGGGGTCCTTTCTATTTGGAGGCTAATTATAGGTCGTTCGATCCAGGGGCGCGTGTCGCAAGGGTTGGCCATCTCGACGTTTCGCCCGTCGTGACTTCAACACACAAAGGGCAGCTCTATTATTTCGTGAGACGCGAAGTGCCGAGAGCGTCTGGGAACTCAGGCCCACAAAAGTGTCGTGAGGATCAGATCCATTCTTCAGAGGAGACACGTGGTGAGAGATCCCGCAGAGTCGGGGATCAGGGAATTGAAATTCCCGTGCACATGGAAGCAGGAATCGCGATATGCCGATGTGCGATTTCCCGACAGAGCTGAGGACTATAGTGGAGTAGAGGTGGCAGGATATCACGAGTCCGAAGAATGCATGCCCGTCGACATCGCAAACGCCGAAACTCCGATGAGGGGTTTGGCTATGGTCGCGCGAGGACAGGTCATATGGATCATGTTTTAGCCGGTAAGGGCTAGCCCCTAGGAAAGGAGCTCATCGCACATCGGGATATCGGGGATCCCGGATACAAGGAACTCACGCACCCCAAACTCGCGAATCCCGAATCCCCGAAATCCCGAAGCATTCATCACAGACCTCCATTACCTATCCCCTGCCGCCACGTCCTTTTTCCCGTATCATGACATATGCATTTTCTTCTCGTCCACTGTGTTCCTCCACCTGGCTCGTACACTTCAAAACTCATGGATCCTGCCACTTGTGTCCGCCCTATCGTTTTCCTTGACCGATCACCGTTCATTCACC
>JASDQU010337008.1:0-12590 GCA_032191745.1 Picea mariana | reverse complement strand
CTGCTCAAAGTCACTGTGCCTAGTCATATCAGATGGGAGGAACTCTGCGATTTGCTCAATTAGCAGATGAGTTGTTCAGGTCCAGTCACCTGTCCAGTCAGAGGAGGTTGTGCAGAAACCTCGCCAACGGCCTACCCCAGAAATTCCGCATGCAGTTGTACCAAGTCATCAAGCATTTTTGATTAGTTAAATTAGTTAGACTAAAAATAGAATGAGCACGTCCTGATCAGTTACGACAGGAACATTTGTAATTTGAATTATAAATACTTCACCTTTCGAAGTATTGAAGGTTTTTGGTCTTCACACCCTAAGGCTATCAGACTGTATCATTTTTTAAGAGATCTGCCATTAATAAAAGGAGGCACTTTTACAGGATTCTTGCGTGTATTCACTGGTGATGTTATTTTCTAATGTTGAATGTTATTCTTGCTTTGTGATCATATTGTTTTCTAAAACTAATCTTTAAGAGTAATGAATGTTGCAGGATTTATCTTAGATACCCTGTTTATGACTCAAAATATTTCAGTGTTTATCTTCTGGTGTTTTCAATTAAGGGATTCTTAACTGCTTCTTAGTTGAAAGTATCTTTCTCATCTTTTCTTCCGTCCATCATTTAATCTATTAAAAGATCCAATGAGTATATTATCTCGCCCTGTGGAAATCTTCCTTTACGTTTTGGTTGTATTTCATATTTTATTTGAACACAGACCCCATAGCCCAATGGATGTTTAGACTGTCTCAACCAATTGAAAACACACTTTTACAAATAGAACCTACCTATTTATTTACCTAGCCTAAAATCTAAAGTTAAAAACAAAGCTAAATCATATAGAGAGATCCCTCTCTGAAGCTGGAAGGGCTAGATCCCAGTTTTAAAAGTGGTTGGATAAAGTTACCTTTTGTAGATTTCTTCTGTTTCAACCTCTAGGAAATTTACCAAGTGCTAACAGGTATTATCGGAGGTGTCATACCTCTTCCTCCAACACCACCTCGTCTACTTCCCCTGCGTCCTCTAACCATGATTACCTACAAGAACATTTTCATATTTGTATTAGCGATCTAGCTCAAGCATTTAGTTTAACATAATGGATGGTGTAACAGTCCAATGTCGTAGGGTTGAACCTTCTCTAATACCATATGTAACACCCCCCTTGTTATGTCATATAAGTACTTGTGGAATAGTAAGAGATATTTTTTTTTGGACAACCATAGAACACCATTAGAACAAGAGAAACATTATAGTAACATGCATCAGTAATACACATTCTATTTCTTTCATTCCATTTCACAACTAGATTTAGATACTACTTAAACCATGAAGGATCTGCCACATCACATAAGATGACATAAAAAACTACCCACCCAACCTATCATGCAAGGTTAGGACTTCCAAGACACATAATCAATTCTCAAGTCTAGGATTCATCCGATTGATCTTGACCATTTAAGTTCTCAAGACTAGTGACTGTTCTAAGGAACAAAGAAGTATCTAATTCCCATAAATTTATATATTTTGACGTTCAACTAAAAATATCAACATTCCTTTCTGCAAATTCTTCAAAATAACATAGAGAATCTGGTATCTTAGTCATGACCTCATAACACCATGTATGATATTACAAAATAACTCATCATCTTACTAATTAAAGGTCGGGAAGAATTTCAATAGAATCATGACAAAAACTTAACAGTAAAAACCAAAATCCCTTAATAACCATCTATCATTTGTGACAGTTTCAAATTACTTAAGTTTTCCTCAAATATGTGTGACACCCTATAGGGTACAACCAAGTAGATAGATATCCAATCTACATCGCAATTTAAAAAGGAAAGGAACAAAAGAGAAAAGATCTTTACACAAGTAGAAACCACAAGCTTATTTTTCACCTTGTGAACCAATTGATACAGTGATGGAAGTATTATACAGTCGAGTGAAAGTTTGTTCTAATAATGAGATTGAGTTATGTAAGATGCCTGAAGCTTCTCTTCTGGTATCATGGTACAACACTTCCAGAGTCAACTCTAGAAGTACGTAGATGGCTCCTTGAAACCCAAAGTTTAGAAGATACAAAACCTAAAGTGCACAGAGACCCTCTCAAGTTGGACAGGGATTATAAGCTTCATAAGTACAATCACAGGAGAGACAATGAAAAATTTACACAAGGAAGGCGCAAAGTATGCACTTAACAATTAGAATCTCGAGCTCAGAAGAGATGCGCTATTAAGCGTTGGAGTTCATTTCAATGGAAAATATCAAGAGGGACAACATGTGCAGGGTTCAAAATAGGAAATCAAAGGTTGAATTCCCTTCGAAGGAAACCAGTGGAAGAGATTTTATCATGAGGAAATAGGAATTCCCACAACCGTCCGATCAGACAAAAAATGCGCACTAGTTAAAACCAGGATACGTTCGATCTTTTTCACTTTGGCAGATCCGAGTTATTTATCTTAAGAGAGCCTCAAAGTCTGAACTTACGAAGTGATCTACACTGTAGACCAATGAGTGATTTCTATCCATTGGATCTGCATGAGTTAATCCTTACCATTGTTGACGGTAAATCTAGGATCGTCAGATCTGTGGTTTTTGCCTTCGCGAATTCAGAGAAAACAAGATTTGCAACAACTAATACCTCTGAATCCAGGAGCCACAGAGTTCCTTATGGTCGTAGATTTGAGTAAAGTGTGAGAACCATTGATCTATTACTATTTCAGGTTCGACTCTCTGGCTAAGCTAAGAGGTAATTGTTAAGGATTACAAAGACCTCGAAGTTATGAACTCCCAGACTAAACATCATCCGTAGATCTAGTGACCGATTGAGGACTATTATATATAAGAGACTTGGTCCTTCGGAGGCTCAAAAGTTTGGCACTCTGGAGGAAAAACGGTTGTAGTTGCAAAGGTGATAAATTCCCAGAGTCCCGAACACTGGAGTAGAGGAAAATCGTTTATTTTAGGAAGAGTGTAAGTCATTATATCTTCAATATCTTCGACATTTCGATGGTTTGGGTGAACAATCTAAGGCTGAGAAGGCAGGGAAAAAACTCGAAGTCTAGATTTTCGTAGTGGATCTCCACTGTAGAATCTCACGTGAGGAAAAACTTTTCTAGATGTTAGATTAATTTTTTAAATGTTAATGAAGGAGGGTGGTAGGGCAGGGTAACCTACAACTGCCAGTCAACTAAGCTTATGACTGAATTTGATCGATTAATACTTTTGGAAAGAGGAGTGTATAAGTTTAAAAACCTCTAGAGCATCAAATTCCCGGAGCTCTGAATAACACCCTTTTTCTAGCATTGGCTTCTAGCCCTTGGTCACATTCCTAAATTGTTAAGAAAAAAGGATAACATCCAGGAATGAACTAAGTAAAGATATAAGTTTGAATACCTTCGTACAAACATTCCAAGATCTCGAAGTTTGAATTTAATATACTATAAGAGATTCCTCCTTACCGATAACTTTGGTTAACCAAGAATCTAAATCAGATAACACAATAATTTCATATCAACAACCCATCGGGATCCATCCTTCGATAGAATTGAAATTTATCGTAAACTAACAGGGAGTTGATAAAATTTGAATATAATTTACAATGTGATAGGATCTCATCATAAGAATTGTTCAGGAGCTAACTGAAATTCGATAGAGGAACTCATTACAATCGTATTTACACAAATTCAACATAATCCATATTACCATGAAATGAAAGACAATTTCCACATAGATTTCCACAACACAATTTTGCATTCAAAGTATAAATCAACAGAGTTTCCAAAGAATAAATTAATTTAGGATTTGACAATGTTTCCAACTGAGAACTCACAAGCAAAAAATTTGTACTTGACTCCACAGTTTACCAAAGATAAATACACCCATAATGTCATTAATAATTTCAACTAAAATTTGATCATACAACTTCACAATGAATAACCCCCGAGTTTTAGAATTCGGATCATACACAATGTAAATTCAACTTTACAATGATGATCATGTCTCTCAATTTAGGGTTTGAAAAACATCCAGAATTACAACGAAAGTTTAAAATATTGACATTGTAAATACTATTTGTTGCAACAACTATAATTTAAAATATAAACTTTGAACTTATTCTCGTTAACAACAAATGTAACCATCGGAATTTAGGTCATCCAATGATGCTACAGAGACCCTATCAGTCCAACATAATTCTACACTAATGCTACAAATAATTTCAGAATATAAAAATACTAGGACCGAAGAATGTTGCATATTAAATATGCCTTCAAATATTGTGCTCCTTCCTTTCCTTCTCTTTTTAATCATGGAGACTTCTACAGTACCTCACAAACAACACTAGGGGTACTCTTCTTTCCCCTTATCCCCCCGAGCTGCAAAAGGGCCAAGAACAAAAAATAGAACATAATAGCTTCCAAGGTTTCCTTGCAAGGAAGAGCTTCCATTCTTTTCACAAGCTTGGAGTCCAAACTCTCACAAGTAAAAACATAGTCAATAAAAAATTTGGCATCATAACAGTGTTTTACCAAAGGTCTGATCCTCTTCCCTTCTACATCAATCACTTTATAGAATTAGTCCGCACGGACATCTGTCCCTCATGAATAGTTCATTATTTTTTAATAATTCAGTTAAAGGATTATTCACCCACTACATGTGTCACATTCTCCCCAGGTTGCACAAGTAATTTCTCTTTTATTTTTATTTAAAAGCCAATTTTCTTCACATTTCCCCATGTGCTCCTAATTTTCCTCTTAGTTGTCCCTTGCTTCCCCAATCCCCTTAATTAATGGGTGTCTCCTAACTAGGATTTAGTTAGAGTTGGATTATGAGTCTTCTTAGTTAGGCTAGGGTTGGTTGACTCAAATTCTACTTTATGCACAACCCATTCTCTCAAGTTGTTATTTGTTTCTAAATAAAGATTTCTTTTTAATAATTTCATGCACACATGTGCATTTTATCAATTCTTTAGATATTTACTTACTATTTCTTAACATTTGATTTCCTTCAAATCTTTACTCATGTCACAATTCAATTAGTCACTTTATTTAAATTTAATACTTCAACTTAGACTTCTAGTTAGCTTTAATAATTAACAATCTATTGTTTAATTAATCATTTTAATCCAACGAGGCCTAATCATTCCAATGTTTTATATGCCACCTATTTTTATTGACTCAGGTTTCAATTGTGTGACGTGCCCTTCAAGACACATCTTCGTGCTCCAAGGGTGCCACTCGCATTGACTTGTTTTTGGAATTTTTTCCAACCCCTTGGAGTCAAAACTCCATTCGATCGACCTTGTGAGGGACTAAGGGCTTCTAAGAAATAATGACTCTGCCTTATTGTGTGCCCCTTAAAAATACTCATGAGCAATTGTCTTAGTCTTCCCTCATGACATCGTGTACCTCTCAAACTAGGTAATCGTTAACCTACCATTCGAGCCATGACGGGAGTGATAGTAGGTTGTGACAGGGACTCTGCGACACCTCTCCCTCATTTTTGGTTTCTGTGCAAGGCCCCTTTACTCCTTATGTGAGTTGGATTAGCAAGAATCATCAAGCTTGCATCCACTAACAAAAACAATGTCAAAAATCCATATACATAAATCATACTAAAATCCATCATACATCATATGTTCATAGTAATTAAATACTCAAACAATACAATCCACTCCCTGACTCAATTTGGAGTCCAAGGAAGCCCTTTGATGCCATAGACATTCGTAACCTATCATGTGTCCTACACACTTAAGACAACTTGTCAAAAACACCTGTCAACATATATATACATCAATATAATCAATCAGCCATAACACCTCAACATCATCATATATAAACCATAATCTGAATGAAATCAATCTGTACCATACCCAGATCACTTGCAAGAAAGTGTCCTCAAAGAATAAGTCAATAATAGTATTCTCAATAGAGCGGGATGTTACAATAAGTTTTAGCACACCAATCAAATCCATTATCATCTAATAAGTTAGGGAAATAAGGGCACAAGTCAAAATTATCTTGGGATCAAACACCAATACCATACCAATACAAATACCAATACCATACCAATACCAATGACATTGCATAACAATACCAATACCATTGCATACCATACCATACCAATACCAATACCATTGCATGGCAATGATATGCATACCAATACCATACCAATACCAATACCAATACCAATACCAATAACAATACCATACCATACCATTCCAATACCATTTCCAATACCAATATCAATACCATTGCATTTCCAATACCAATACCAATATGCATTGCCAATACCAATACCAATACCATACCATTGCATACCATTGCATGGAAATGGTATGCATTAAAAATGATATGCATACCAATACCATACCAATACCAGACCAATACCAATACCAATACCATACCAACATGCCCATCGCCAATATGTCCATCATCCCATCACCAATACCATACCAATATTATACCATACCAATGCCATACCAATACCAATACCACACCAATACCATACTATACCATACCATACCATACCATACCATACCATACTATACCATACCATACCATACCAATATCAATGTCATACGATACCATACCAATACCAATACCATACCAATACCATTGCATACCAATACCAATACCATTACATACCAATACCATAGCATATCAATACCAATATCATTGCATACCATTCCATACCATACCAATACCAATCCCATATCATACCAATACCAATACCATACCATTGGATACCAATACCAATACCATAGCATACCATTGCATGGTAATGGTATGCATTAGCAATGATTTACATACCAATACCATACCAATACCAATACCAATATCATAACATACCAATACCAATACCATTGCATAGAAATGGTATGCATTGGAAATGATATGCATACCATACCAATACCAATACCAATACCAATACCATACCAATACCATACCATTGGATACCAATACCAATACCATAGCATACCATTGCATGGCAATGGTATGCATTGGCAATGATATGCATACCAATACCATACCATACCAATACCAATACCATTGCATGGAAATGGTATGCATTGGCAATGATATGCATATCAATTCCAATACAAATACCAATACCAATACCATACCAATACCAATACCATACGAATATTATACCATACCAATACCAATATGCATTTCCAATACCAATACCAATACTAAAACCAAAACCAATACCAATATGCATTGCCAATACCCTTCTGCCTTGCCAATACCAATACCAATACCATTGCATACCAATACAACCAATACCATTCATTACCAATATCAATAGCATTGCATACCAATACCAATACCATACCATACCACACCAATACCATACCATACCATACCAATAACATACCAATACCAATAATAATACCAATACCATACCATTGCATACCAATAACATACCAATACTAATAATAATACCAATACCATACCATTGCATATTGTTGAAGGAAAATCTCCCTACGGACAGGTAGATATCCTCTTGAGAGCTAGACTCTTAACTCTTAAGACAGAAGACGCTTATCATGGACACTGACTTCCTTTCAGATCTATGTAAACTAATGTATGAGGAGGAAGGAGAAAAGAAGTACCTTTTACCAACGTTTGTCCCTGCACGCTCCAAGTTGAGCTCCGATCTTTCGCTCCTCGATAAGCCCTGTAGACAAACAATAGTACAACCACTTCCTACTCTACTGATATTAGCTTGAAATAGACCTATCTATCAGAGACAAGTTCATGTGAGATTAAAAACAAACTAGAAATAAACAGGCCAAGTGTGTCATATTGATGAGAACAATGACGAAAGTAACTTACAACCATAGATGCAAATGCAACAGCTTCGTCAAATCCCCTTTGTCTAACCCTTGCTCAAAAGATCCACGATTCGGATGATAGCAACTTCACTGATTACTCTCCTCCAATTCACTGTGTGTTTCCTATGAGATCATAGGTTTCATGCTTCTAATTCTTCCTTCTTTCCACCATGATAGAGCCTGCTTATATAGGTTTAGAGAGGCCTAACCTCTTGAGGTATCTTTAGGGTAAGTTGAGGATTTTCCTCCTTGGGTCAGGGATCTTCCCTAAGATCATGGCTAGACTAGGTGTTCGAATTCAACTACCTTCCAAGATTGAAAAGATCTTCCCCTTATTCTCCTCAACAGACCAACTACTGCCTAGAATAGGCAGTGCTCCCTCAAAAGGGCCATCAGAGCGCTATAGCACTCCCTAATAGGCTTTAGGGGGGCGCCAACACTCTTAAAATCAATAGCGCTCCTTCTGAAGGTTTGTTCAGTGTTAGAATGCTCCCTAGCAGTTTGTAGGGGAGCACCAACGCTCCTAAGAGAGATATAGGGGAGCGCTCTCTTCTAAAAACCTAGATTCAATGGTTCTTTCAGATGGCAAGAGGTACTTAACTTCAAGTAACCGTTCCTCTTCCTTCAAATCAAGTGTTTGAGGTATTTTAAGTGTCTTCTTAATGCCGTTATAAGTATGACATAGGCATCATGGTAGTATTCTTTGCTTGACACTTGCGACACTTGTGAGCAACATGCGACACTTGCGACACTTATCAAAGCGAGTAATGTTGATGTGTAACACATACCAATAACAATACCAATACCATACCAATATTGTACCATTGCATACGAACACCAATACCATTGCATACCATTGCATGCATTGGTAACGATATGAATACCAATACCATACCATTATCAATACCATACTATACCATACCAATACTAATACTATACCATACCAATACCAATACCAATACCAAACCATACCATACAAATACCAATGCCAATACCAATACAAATACCAATACCAATACAAATACCAATACAAATACCAATACCATACCAATACCAATAACAATACCAATAACAATACCATACCAATACCATACCATTGCATACCAATGCAATACCATTGCATACCATTGCACGGAAATGGTATGCATTGGAAATGATATGCATACCAATACCATACCATTGCATACCAATGCAATACCATTGCATACCATTGCACGGAAATGGTATGCATTGGCAATGATATGCATACCAATACCATACCATTGCATACCAATACAATACCATTGCATACCATTGCATGGCAATGGTATGCATTGGAAATGATATGCATACCAATACCATACCAATACCAATACCAATATGCATTGTCAATACCCTTATGCCTTGCCAATACCAATACCGATACCATTGCATACCAATACCAATACCAATACCATACCATACAATACAATATCAATACCATACTAATACAATACCATACCAATAACATACCAATACCAATACCATACCATTGCATAACAATAACAATACCAATGCCATACCAATAATGTACCATTGCATACCAATACCAATACAATTGCATACCATTGAACGACAATGGCATGCACTGGCAATGATATGCATACCAATACCATACCAATACCAATACCAATACCATACCAATATCAATACCATACTATACCATACCAATACCAATACCAATACCAATACGATACCATACCAATACCAATACCAATATCATACCATACAATGACATACCAATACCAATACCATACTATACCAATACCAATATCAATACCAATACCAATACCATACTATACCAATACCAATACCAATACCATTGCATACCATTGCATGACAATGATATGCATACCAATACCATACCATATCATACAAATACCAATACCATACCAATATCATTAGCAATGATATGCATTGCCAATGGTCTACATTGGCAATGATATGCATACCAATACCATACCATTGAATACCAATAACAATACCAATACCATACCCATACCCATACCATACCAATACCATACCATTGCATACAAATACCAATACCATTGCATGGAAATGGTATGAATTGATAATGATATTCATACCAATACCATACCATACCATACTAATAACATTTCCAATACCAATACCAATACCATACCATTGCGTACCAATATCAATACTATTGCATACCAATGTCATTGCATACCACAATGGTATGCATTGAAAATGATATGCATACCAATACCATCTCAATACCAATATCAACACAATACCATACCATACCATACCAATACTAATACCAATACCATAGCCAAAAATGCTCAACAGAGTGTTCTTGAAAATCAGCCTCATCTTCAGAAATTGCACTATGCCTCATTGACCAAAACCCTAGTGCCTGAGATACTCCAACAAATGTTTTTTTGGTTGATGGAATGATAGTGTAGGGGCCCCACTAGTTTAAAACCGGTGCTCTTAAACCAATGCAACTGATGGTTCGTGCATCTGAGTCCCAGTTTGAGTTTTATCACGAGTTGCAACTCATCTCCTCAAGTCATTTAGGGACATGTGGTCAATTTGGTCCAGGGGCGTAAAATCCAAACCGAGTAGCATAATGGAATTTTGTAAGTTCCTGCAAGTCTATTTGGCCAAGGCCCACATGAATAGACTAGCCAAAATTACCCAAAACCATGTTCTTGAAAATCGACCTCCTCTTCAAAAATTGCACTATGCCTCATTGGCCAAAACCCTAGTGTTGGATATACTTCAACAAATTGTTTTTCGGTCGATGGAATGATCGCATAAGAGCCCAAATAGCTGAAAACCAGTGCTTTGGATCCAATGCAACTAACGGTTCATGCATCTGAGTCTCAGTTTGATTTCTATTGCTAATTGCAACTTGCCTCCTCAATCTATTCAAGGACATGTGGCCAATTTGGTCTGGGGGCATAAAATACAAATCGAGCAGCATAATGGAGTTTTGTAAGCTCCCGCAAGTTTTTTTGGCCAAGGCCCATGTGATTACACTAGCAAAAAATTTCTGATAGAGTGTTCTTGAAAATCGACCTCATCTTCAGAAATTGCACTATGTCTCATTGACCAAAACTCTAGTGTCGAAGATACTTCAAAAAATGGTTTTTAGTTCGACGGAATGATAGCGTAGGGGCCCCACTAGTTGAAACCCAATGTTATTAATCCAATGCAACTGACGATTCATGCATCTGAGTCTTGGTTTGAGTTTTATCATGATTTGCAACTCGCCTCCTCAAGCCATTTAGGGACATGTGGTCAATTTGGTTCGGGGGCATAAAATCCAAAAAAAGTAGCATAAATAACTTTTGTAAGATCCTACAAGTCTATTTAGCCAAGTCCCACATGAGTACACTAGCCAAAAAGACCTAACATGGTGTTCTTGAAAATCGACCTCCTCTTTCGAAATTGCACTATGCCTCATTGACCAAAACCCTAGTGTCGAAGATACTCCAACAAATGGTTTTTTGATCAACAGAAAGATAGTGTAGGAGCCCCAATAGTTGAAACCAGGTGCTCTAGATCCAATGCAATTGGTGATTCATGCATCCGAGTCTCGGTTTGATTTTTATCGAAACCGAGTGCCCCACTAGCTGAAACCCAGTGCTATGAATCCAATGAAATGGACGGTATTTTCATCCGAGTCTCAGTTTGATTTTTATCATGATTTGCAAGTCGCCTCCTCAAGCCATTTAGGGATATGTGACCAATTTGTTCTGGGGGCCTAAAATCCAAACTGGGTAGCATAACAGACTTCCAATACCAATACCATATCAATACCAATACCAATACCAATACCATACCAATACTAATACCAATACCAATACCAATACCATACTATACCATACCATACCAATACCAATACCAATACCAATACCAATACCATACCATACCATACCATACCATACCATACCATACATAATTGCACCTAAAAAGAAGGTTGAAGTCAATATGGGGTGATAAAAATTGCTACATCTTTGATAAAAAATTTCTAAGCCAACCATGGATAACTAAATGAGGCAAAGGTACTAAAATATCAATATCTAGTTCAAATCCATGCATCTATGAAACAACAATTCAAAAATCTTATTAGATTTATCTGTTAGAAAAACAGGACCCTGGAGCAATAAAATAAAACAAATGCGGAAATAAAACACAAAAGATACACAATACAATAGAGGCACAGATTTATGTGGTTCACCCAGTGTGGGCTACATCCACCAGAGAAATTGTCAGGTCCTTCCTTTATTATTATCCATCATATGAAGGGATACAACCTACAACAAAACCCGTTGTAAATTCCTCTTCTTTCTCTCACAGTCTCCTATCTCAAAATACAATATTCGCCATCAAACATAACCGCGATACATTTCCCTCATAAAAGAGGGTTGCCTTCTAGGGAAAAAAACCCTAACATAATCTCTACCGTTAGATCTGAAACCTTATAATGAACGGTCCAGATTTACAATGAAATTACAATATACATTTACAAGGCAATTTTTCCTTCGAGGGCTTCGCCCCTGAACCCCCGCTGGGGGCCCGCTTGCCTCCAGACTCCCCAGCTAGGGGGATATCCCCCCCGGACCCCGCAGAGGGGGTACCCCCCCTTTGCACTCCCCCGCGTGGAAGAGTGTACATACTTCTGGGGTGTAAATACTTCATGGGGTATAAACATGGCTGAAAGTAAAAGACCTCTGAATCACTAAGATAATCAGGCTCCACAACCAACAA
>JASDQU010337006.1:0-12601 GCA_032191745.1 Picea mariana | reverse complement strand
ATATTTTGAGTTTGACATTTCATCTTCTCATCATGTCTTCATTATCCCAAATCCATCCATAATCACAAAGTGTGCATTGATTTCAACTCATGTATTATTATATTCATGTTCATGTAGGTTTCCCCCTTTATAAAAAAATGTAAATCTATGTTTCCTAGGAATATCCTTGTAGCAATACTTTTATGTTGAATTAGTTCTTAGAAGAATATAGTTACAAAGTTGTTTCTATTTATTGTTTTTGAGAGTTATCTTTTGAGAATAGATTTATTTAATTTAGAGTAGATTTATTTCAAGTGCAATTTCATATATAACAGAAAATAGTGGAAATCGAAACACTTTAAAATTCATACATTCATCAACATAAAATGCAGAACCAATGAGATTCATAAAAAACATACCATGATCTATCTATCTATCTATCTATCTATCTATCTATCTATATATATATATATATATATATATATATATATATTCAACATCATCTAAATTGTACATTTTTTACAAAATGGCACATCGTGCCCAATATACAAAACACCAGGAAGTGGCTTAACATAAAAAACAACCATATGGTGGAATAAATACAAAATGGTATTCATTGGTCACTCATTGAACACGACCACCCTCAGGAGCATCCCATAAACTGCACTTTCTTCTCTTGCTCAAAGAAGCACCTTGAGTGGTTTTGCGCCTGAGCATGTTTCATCGCCCCAGAGACTACACAAAGAAAAAACATTGTTATAAGTTTTTTTCCACAATGAATTAAAAGACTTACGAAATGATACATTGTAATTAAACATAATACAACTTGCTGCAAATGGTACTGAAAATCGTGAGGATGTTACTCTCCTCTGTGACTCTAATCTCTCAGTTATTCCACCCTACGTCGGTTACAAGGATCAAATCATGGAATTTAAAAAAGTATTCATAAAATCAATTCTATTCATGATACATAAAAATTGATCATCAACAAATTATCTCATAGTGAATATCTCTGACATCAATGGAGAGTCACTAGCAGGTGGAGTGCTCAGATGTAAAACCTATTTTGAGGAAACATCTATTGTGGAAGCCTCGGTGGATGGCATGGATGAAAATGGTGGTGGGGGTGGGTGGCATACGGGTGCATACATTGTGGATGGATTTGATGGAAGAGGTGGTGTGCATGGGTGCTCTACGGGTGCATCCACTAAGGATGCATGGAATATGAAATATGGTGGGGGCGGGTGGAGATGAAACCCCACGGGTTGTACAAGTGATGGAATAACACTTGGCCTTGAAACAGGTAACCCAAAATCCATCGTCGAGTACCCAAGGACTAAACTAGTACTATAACTGGTGAAAATATCAACAACCTGGATACATATTAATAATATTATTAGTAGTACCAAATAATAAAATTCAACAACATAAATACAACAAATTTGAGATTTAAACGATATTTAAATCAACACATGATACTTGGGAAGCAGATGACTTGTCCATCCCGGGTGGACATTTCTTGGCACCGGCTAGTCCCACAACCTCTAGAAACATAAGAACATTATAAATTTGAGGATGCCAGGAAATAAAGAAATCACTATGGTGAATTTGTCAAATGTGACACATACACATGTATGTGGTACACTGAATGAGTAGGTTGACTCTACTGCTGCATCGCTGGTGGAGACAAACAATAATGCATCTATCGACGTAGACGATTTGTTATAAAGGAATAGAAACTGCAAAACATCATACAATAAAATATTGAAATAACTGCACATAATACTATATCAATATATAATAATGAAGAACATGGAGATGGTTAAGATACTAACCTTATCCATGAAGCTATGGTCTCCACTAGCCTTCATAGGCCCATAAACATTCTACTCGCAATTCGATCATATGTGAGGTTCATATGAATGATTTCTCTATCCATGTTACCTCTCCTCGTTGCACTCTTCTCTAGGGCTTAAAGGTCCAACCCCTCTGTCAATGTCACCAACAAGCACCTCCCATTGAGATAGTGAAAAAAAACTACCATGTTGCACTAGACTCTGAGTCAAGGCTGATAGAGCTACCTTTGTCTATTGTAATCCCTCTGCAATGGGAGGATGTTGGGCAGGGGGGCTGGGCCTTTTCCTAGGGGGAAGAGTACCTAACATGGGATCATGCGTAACACACTCTCAATATTGTGTGGACCATCAACCCACCCCTTGGAAATCACCAATGTCAAAGTAGTTCACATGGTGAGTCAAAATAAATTCTACCTATAATTTTCTGAAAAAATATAAAGGCACCTCCCTATTATTGCAGGGATGTTTATCAAAGACCATGAACCACCTATGCATCAAGTTTTCAAGAAATTGTGGGTGGATGCACCAGTCCATAAAAATTCATTTCTTATTGATAGGTTATTGTTGTCTAGTTCGAGGATCAATGAAAAGAGACATCAACTCTTGTTTTGAAATACCCAAGTCTCTAACTTGGTTTTTATCAAGTCCAGTCCTACAAAAATCGAACATCCTATCTCTATATTCAGAAATAGTAGTTAATTTCCTTTGGACACTTGAAATGGACGATACAATGGTGTCAAATGAAGTGGCGAAGGAAAATCTGCTAGGTTCCCTTGTGCCCCTTAATTCATGCACAACTCATCTCAATGTGGCCCACCCCTCATCAATTTGTGTTTTTATGTTTGGTGGTTGTTGTGGGTTGGGGTTTTCCTCTCCTTGGTCTACTTGTGTACAGTTTTCATTGTCTCCGGGTTCCATTTTATAATATCTATTGCAATTCAATAAGTCATGGCATATAAATTAGGTTGGTTTTTAAATTAAAATAGAAAATTACAAAAGACATCAATACATATTCTAAGAAATTAAAAAAAATAATAAAATAATCATATTTCTTGTAAATTCTCTATAGTTATTTCGAAAGAAGAAATTTTAGGCAATGTAAGAGGCGAATCTCTCTGAATTTTCTAGATGATATTTCTCTGTAAGATTACAAATTTCTGTAATTTGGATTCATTTAGAATATATTAAATTAATTGAATAAAAATAAAAATTACTAGAGTGGGAGGAAAATAATAGAAATCAAGCATACCTGGGTTGATTGGGAAACGATGGAAATATATTGTCTTTTCTCCTCCTCTCTATTTCCTCAATGAAGGGTAAAATGTGAGGCACAATGTCTGCAAATGGGCACAAATCATGCCCATGGTACATTAACAAAGAGTACTACAGAGGAACATGCACGTGTTTTTAAGAATGTGCATGCATTCTTAAGACTGAGCATGCATTCTTATGAATGCACACACGTTCCTTCCAACATTCCTATGTGGAATGTTGAGTGGAAGTTTGATATTTTCCAAACTTGTAGCATCAAGAATGCACACACGTTCTAGCGAGAGCAGGATTCTACTGACCCCCTTGCCACTTTTTTGTCCACCAACTTTGTGCATTCACCCTTTAAGAATTTGTTTTCATGTAATTATATCAACTAGATACATTGTTTTTAATGTACATGTAAATTTATAATCCCTATGTAGAGTAAATTTTTAATCCATGTGTAGAGATTTTATTGAATTAAGTAGGGTGACATATCATGTACGTTACTATAGGTTGAAGTAGATACATTAATTTCAGTGTAATTAGATGAACATGATGCATTGATTCCAGTGTATCCCAATTTTAGATTTACTTTAATTTTATATTGTTGTATTTATATGAACTACATGCATTGCTTTTAATGTTTCACCATTATATTTTGTGTGTTGCATTGTTTTCCAATGCATAATTGAAACACACATTTTGTCGGTGATTTGAGACACTTCCTTCGATGCTTCCATAAAAGATTCATTTGATAAGGGAATACAAATTTGGTTGCGACAAATGATGATACACAAAATCATAATAAGCATTGTTTAAGAAACCTAAATTGTCTCATTCCAGCCAATGTTGCTACAAAAGGAAAAAGAAACTATTGTATGGAAATAGATGAGGAAGACCTGGAAGATGAGTTACTTATCGCGGTTGAATCCAGGGTGATGCTTACATCAACCATATGAAATAATGCAAGATTTGTCAATGGTTCTCTTGGAGTTGTAGAACAAATTGTCTATAACCTTGGAATTTTCCCCATGGAACCACCCACATATGTTTTAGAAATATATGATAATTATGTGGTAGTTCCATAGAATGAATCATGCCCTCAAATAGTTCCTATTACACCTATTGAAAGAAGTAATAAAAAACAACTTCCTTTGGAACTTGCTTGGGGCTTAACAATCCATAACTCACAAATATTAATGTTGGAGAAAGCTAATTTTAATATTAGAAAGCAAGAGAGTCAGTGTGTGACATTTACTGCAATATATTGAGTTAAAGATTTGAATTGTCTATGATTTCAACCTCCCTTTTCATATGATCGGTATCAAAATATGGAAAAACTAGCAAGTGTGACTATAAGAAAAAAATAAAATAGATTGAGATTGATTACAATGTAATATATTTGTAATTGATTACATTCTTATTATTCACATTTTTCTTTATTCAACATTGTTACTTTATTTATATTCAACTTATTTCTTATACAACTCTCGAAGTATACTTCTGAATAATACTCTCTATGTTCTCAACAAATTACGAAAACTAAGCAAATTTAAAATGATCAGATTCATCTAAGACATATACATATACATAATTTTAATCATCTACAAATTGTGTACTATACTAAAAACTAAAGAAGATAGATTGGTATTAATCCTTCTCAATAATACACTCTATACTTTGAACCAACTGAGGAAAGTGAGTAAATTTCAAATAATCAGAATAATCTTAGACATATACATATACATAATGTTTATCATCTACAAATTGTGTCATTGTAATAAAAATTGAAGAATATAGATCAACATTCATTCTTCTGGGTAATACTCTCTATACTTTCTTTTTATTTGCTAGCGGAATCAACAACTTAGGCGGTCTTAATGCTTGCACAACACATGGTTGATTCTCATCTGCTATCAATATAACCTCTAGGTGCGTCCACACAACCCACAAGCATAGGGCATAGGTAAGTCAGGGTGAGAATAGAACTTGAGACCTCCTTTATCTATTTCCTCATTAAAACAACACTTCCCAGTCGATCTACACCCCTACAGTAAATACTCTCTATACTTTCAACCAAGTGTGAAACTAAGTAAATTTAAAATGATAATATTCATCTCAGACATATACATATACATAATGTTGATCATATACAAATTGTGTCACTATAATAAAAACTAAAGAAGATATATTGGCATTGATCATTCTCGACAATGCTCTCTATAGTTTCAACCAACTGATGAAATTGAACAAATTTCAAATGACCAAATTAATCTTAGACATATACATATACATAATGTTGATCATTGCAAATTTTTTATGATTTCCCATGATTGAAACCAGTCAAGATTCATCTTAACCTGGGATTTATCAAGCACCAAGAGAGATCAAATCTCTTGAGATGCAAACCTTTCATCAACTCTTGCATTCTAAAAGAGGTTTTCACCTCGAGAAATTTGATCCTTCTCGACACTTGATAAATCCGAGATTAATATGAATCTAAAATGACTAAAAAAAAGATTTGAAAAATGTTTTACAATTATTTATGTTTTTTTTATATGAAATAAATGTAAAATATTTGTAATATTAATAAATTAGTTATTTATAGGGGAGGGAGGTGCGGGAGGGGTGTTGTATAGCCCTAGAGGACAAAGGTGTCTATATTTTACCTAAAACCCGGTTATAAATTTAATATTATGGAAGAATCTTACGCATTGTACTAGGGAGTGCTATTAGTTCAGGAACATTAGCTAAATCGGATCACAATTGTAGGAGACTCAAAAAATATAATTCGACATTTTGTTTTGGAAGCCATCCCAAAAAATACCAAGCTTCAAATAATTGTTGACTGGATCAAACTGCTCTTGTCTCCAATACATGTAAATTTCATCCACTTCCCTCATGGAAATAATGAAGCAATAGACAACATGGAAAACGAGGCAATTGGTTTGGCCCATGGACATATGAAATATCAAGGGCGGGTCCACTTCACAGCTCCTCCCTAATGACTCAACTCTTCATCGGCCTTTCTCAACTTGGCTCTAGGATCCATGCAACCCAACACTTGGAGGGATCATGCAGAATGGGAAATATTACCAAGGGGAAAGAACATATCCTCAATCTCTCTTGGTTCGTGGGAAATCATAGGATAGGCCCCTCAGTCATGTCCATGGAAAATTTTGGCCTCCCTGCAAAGAAAAAAGTAATCCACATCTTTAAGCCAACCATATCTCCACGTGGTTTGAATATCACTGAAAATACAGTCATCATGAAATCCAGCATGGAAACTCATCCAATACAGACCACCTCATTTTTTGAAATAAATGTGATTCGTGGGAGCTTGCTAAGCTTCTTGCATTCATGCACCAAGCTAACTCCTTCCTAGGATAAATCTGATAGCTCGATCTCTCTCCACCATTATTTCCAATTATATTTCCACCTCAGGGATTCAATGATTTTGATTCCTTTCATAGCAATGGGTGAAAAATCTCTGCAAAGTCCATCGATTAAGAAGGAGTTAGGTGGGTATGGTCCCTCAGGGAATCTAAGACATCAAAATTTGAATTTCATTGGTGTGGCTCCTGTCCAATATAAAATTAGTAGAGATTATAGCACCATGGCTCACGAGAATGCCCAACAACAAGCTCAGGTGATTACTGAGGAAGAGCTGGTGGATGACAACTTCACCACCTCGCAACGACTCTTGCTCATAATTTATTCTCACATCTCAACTCTTTCTTTCACATTGGACACACTAGCTCAGCATCCAACATTTCTCGAACAACTGGAAGATGAAGTACATTACCTTCATCATCATGGGGAGGCAATGGGAGCCAAGTTGGACACGATATCTCCAAGCTCCACGGTCGAGAGTCAGAATGATGAAGTCGACAGCATACCAGGAACAAGTGAAGTTCTTCCAGACTTCAGTATTTCTCTACAACCACCTCTTGAGGAAAACCTTGCCCAAGAAGGGTAGTAAGATTGATTTTTGACATTGTAAGCCAATTTAAGGTATATGTTCACACTTTTTTAAAACATTCTTAGGATAGGAACAATTTTGCTTACAACAATTCCAACTTGAAAGTTTGCAAGGCACATTTTTGATTGTATTGTAAAGATAATCATTGTTGGTTTACCATTATAACGAACCACTTCCTATGTAATGAGGAGCCATGTCATGCCTTTTATTAATAAAATCTTCTTCAATTCTTGTAAAAAAAAAGGAAAATTGTTTATGTTTTTATTTATATGAAATAAATGTAAATATTTGTAATATTAATAAATTAAACTGAAAAATAATTAATCATAACAATAATAAATAAATATATAAATAGATTTATATTTTGAATAGATATTTAACTAGCATACCCCCTAAGCGGGCAGATGGAAATGCAGAAGTAATTCAAGGGAGATTTGATTAAGAAGGTTTCATATTAATGTTGTTAATTGAGATTATAAAATCTTTGAGAGACGTTTCATATTAATTTTGTTAATTGAGATTATACAAATATTGTAATTAAAATGAATGTATTTGAATTTGAGTGTTTGGCTCATGCCTAGAGTTGGTTCACTATTTGGGTGATGTTTCGCTCATGCCCCCAAAGTGTCTCAACTTGTATAAAGGAAACATAGAAACATGGAGATTCACCACACCATTCCATTCATTTAGCTGACAAACAACTTTTGACATTGCAAACTTTTACCTCAACCCTTTCTACCCACCTAAACACTCATCCCACTACCATCCATAAGTGAAGACCTTACATAAAGCCCCTAAAACACCATCTATCTTCCCTCGATACATGTCTCTAAATACATATTTTAAGTTTATATGTTTCCTCTATTTTATATATACTTTCTATTTATAAAGTTTATATTGTTCTTCCATATATAAATATGTTTATATTATTCTTCCATATATATAAATATGGATATATTTGTATTTAAAATATATAAAATTTAGTACTACAAACATCCAAACATAAAAATTTAAAGATAAAATTTTATTTATTATAAGAATAATACTTTTTTATATAATGATATATTTATATATGTTAATATATATATATATATATATATATATATATATATATATATATATATATAAAGTTTATATCTTCTTTTTCATATATATAGTTATATATTTACTATTGGATCAATATAAGATAATATGTTAAGTACCTAAACCAGATCTGCAAATATACTTCAGAAATAATCAAGAATAAACCATAAACCATTCACCATAACAATGAACACAAGAAATATCCAAAACCCTTGAGGTAGGGTAACACCATATATTAATCCTTATGGAAGGATAAAACTCCTCAAGCAATTCTTGCTTGTACAATCACAATATTCTTCACTATGTTTCATTACATTGCCTAGACTTCTTTATATAGCTCTCCCTATCTCCTAGGAACCTTCTAGAGAGCCTTCTCACATTTATTACATCCAACTACCATAGTGGGCCTTTATTAATATAGTGGACCTAGTCCACCTTACATTGAATGACCACATTCCCATATATTAAATGACTTCCACTAATAACACATAACTACATTCCCATTGGGTACCTCCCTAGGTACCCCATATTACCTCCCTAGGTATACCACATAATAGTATTATAAAATTTAATATATAATAAATTTATAAAATTTAATATATAATAAATGTAATGTTATATTTCTAATAATATCAAGAAGTTTATAATATTCTTTGTTTTATTATATATAATTTTCTTTGTTTTGTTATATAAAATTTATATATAATAAGTTTATAAAATTTAATATATAATAAGATTAATGTTATTTATGTAAAAATATGAACAAGTTTATAATATTTTTTATTTTTTTATAATATATGTGGCGATTTAAAAATTACTTATTTATTATCATTCAATTTGTAATTGCTTCATATTTGATACTTAACCATAAGTAACAAATAGATCATTATGAAAGTATTGTTTGAAACATTGTAAAATAAATGAAGAGTAAAGATGGAACATATTAGAAAATTTGTAATGTACAACTCACTTGGAAGAGTTTTACATTCTCTTTGCAATGTCAACTTAATAAACTTTTATGTTCCATAATACAACTCTCAACAAGTGTCCAACCTCCCTTCCCGAGCAACTGTACAACGGAACCATTTTTAAAATCTTGTTTATCTTCACCTAGTTGTTGTATATCTTTAGTTCTTTCCTCCTCCTATCATTCAACAATAAACACATAATGGTTTACATATAATAGTGTTTATTAAAAGTTGTGTAAACTCATTGTTTTCTGGTGCAAGGCTTTCCTAATAACCTAAAAAGTTAGGATGCACTTTAATTGAAACACATTCACATTCACATTGATGGGATGTTCAAGAAATTTATAAGCCCCACTGTCCTTGCAATCTTATCCACCCGCTATTCATGTCTCCCTCTGTGTTTTCTTTTCTTTGTTTAAAGGAGTGACGCCGAATAAGTGACGTGGAGGCCGGTGACATAAGAAACTATACAAACAATGTATGCATAGACTGATACACTCAACCACCATTGTCGTTGCATGGAAGATGTTGCCCGTGTAATAAAAACACACCAACCTCAATAATAAATGCGAGGAAGATGTGACCCATGTAATAAAAGCACACCAATGTAATGCATCAATGAATGTCATACTTATGATTGATCGATGTTCACAATCAAGGAGGTACACTATCTTGAGCTTCTGCCCCTCAACTAAATGAGGGGGGCCTATTTCTTCAACCTCCATAAGATCATTATTTTGACCAATGATTTTGTCTTCCCTTAAATCTACGTGTAACGAATTCTTGGAACCATGATTGTTGGAGGCGAGAGAGAAAAAATCCAGACATTGAGGGAGAATCAGAGAACGAAGCCTATTTCATTCAAATTCTAAAGAGTATATCCACTATTTCTATAGGAGGAGGAGATTCATTATGTTGACAGTATTCGTGATATTGGCCTACTCCAACTTTGTGATTTTCGAGGAAATGTGCATGAAAGAATTGTTGTTGGCATGTGTAATTTCTTCATGTTTGCAAAGAATTCAATGAATCTCCTTCCAATCTAGGTTATCCATGTCTAAATCAAACAATCCTTATACAATTCAACTTAATGAAGCGAGACCAGGCTGAACAATCCGTAGGCAACAATTACCAATTCCAACTCTATAAAAAACTAACAAAAACATAGGAATATTATCCTGTCTAAATTGAACAGGGTCATAAGAAAAACCAAGACAAACCAACACTAAAAAAATGAATTGATAGACCAGGGGTTTCCTAGCCAGAGTGAAAGAGGTTACCAGCATTGAAGTCTCAGCACAACTAGAAACCACCATCCATGGATGCCCTTGTGCAACTCCAACTAAAGACACATTGATCCCACACCCGAGTCCTTCATGCTCCCCTAAATCCTGACCAACCTCATTACCAAATAACCCATTCCCACTCCCAAATTTCCAAATTGAATTTTCTAAAGAAAAATCCATGTCGCTCCCCATTATCAACAATATCCCACATATCAATATGGGTTCCAACATAATGCATTGAATAACCTCGACAGGATCCATACAAAGCAAGTGTGAGAACTGTAGAGACCATGTGTCTTCCTTCCTAGGTCACGTCCAACTATATATTGACATTGAATGCAAATTCATAAGATGTATGAAAATTCGTTAAGGTATGGGGCCAAGGTCTTGCACCTTGTTTTTAATCAATAATCTAGAGCTTAGGGAGGAGGCCACCTTGGCCTATTGGTTTGTCTCACCATTCAATGCTCTTTTTATACGAAAGAACAAGACCAAAAGAACATGACATGATCGAAACGAGGGAGATTTTTTTTTATCCTTGAGATGAGTGTACTCCCCCGGTATTGCTTGGTCTATCATGACTGTGATAACCAACATAGTCCCCCAAAGTTATTAATGTTCTAAAGCCTTATTCCTTTGAGATGCAGAGATGTCTCCACAACAAATATGCTTCAACGAGATTTTTTTAAATGTTTCAAAGCTCCTAAGCATAGTAGACAATCTTGTTTCCTCTAGGATCATGGAGACTCCCCTCTGCCATGCCTAAATGACATCAAGAATTTTCAGTAAATTTTTTTTTCAAATAAATCAAATGAAATTATAAATTTGGAATAAAATGTTTAAATCTCTCTAATGATTTTCAAAGTTCTAAAATTCAAGTATTATTAAAACTAAACTATAAGACTTTTTAGTTGTGCAATAAGATTTAAAATTATTTCTGATTGGTTAAAGATTCATCTTTGCTTAAATGTAATAAAACAAATTAATTACACAAGACCTAAAAGTATATGGTAAAAATATTACCAAGTGTCTTCCATTGCAGGCTCATATTTCTACATTGCACCAGGTAAGCAATCAAACTTATCTCCTTACCCTTCATCTTATTTCAATGTGACATTTCCATGCCCTGTGTTTCTCTGAAGAGAATCAATTAGATGAAGTCTGTTGATATACTGCTTAAATATAATTTCTCATACAACATTTCTCTTGTTTTTTCTTCAGAATATGCATACATGCTGAAAGTGGATGAAAAGTGTGATGTCTATAGCTTTGAAGCATGTAAGAAGGGAAAAAAAACCACATAGTTTTTGGTTTTCCGAGCATACATTATGTTTCTATGGTTCTCTTTTCCATTTGAATAACCTGGAGGATCTCAATAGCATTCACCATTGCAGTGCTCTGCCTTTGGGGCTTAAAGCTAAGCATTAGAGTTTTTCCATCAATAGCCACTGTCCTGTTCAGCACAACAACACATCAAATACCCTCTGCCCTGAATTTCTCATGCCATCCTTGATCTTTGCAAAATGCAACCAAATAGAATATTTTGAGTTGGGCTCAACCTTAAACAAATAATTCATGACTTGCTCAACCCCATTGCCTCTTGAAGAAGACTGATAGATTGCTTTAGGATAAACATTAGGGATCAAAGAGGTATATAGGATGGGATTCGAATACCTGAGTTGGCGAGCCAAGAAATTCTCCAAAACATCAGGTTCGTCATCGGAAAACCAAAAGCGATCACCGCCCCATAAGACTCCCCGTATACGCCCTAGCCGCTTGCTCCACAGTCGATCCTCTTAGCAATCCTAAAGATGAGAGTATTCCGCCATTGAGGCCCAAAATAATAAGCTTTTGGATGAAGCTAAAGAATCTCGATACTCATTACCGAGGGATCGTCGTGGCCAGTGCTGTGAAAGCGCTTCCACATACGAATGGTAGTCGTTTATGCTCCAACCAGACTTTAAAGAACATACCTGTGTTTAACATGTCAATATATAGTTGATGAGAATTATAACTTGAAAGAATAGACTTGTGCTTAACATGTCAATATATAGTTGATGAGAATTATTTTGTAGAACAAGTTTAAATATTCTATTTTTTGGATTTTTTAAGTAAATATTATCACAATGTGGTTATATAATTGTTGGTGAAATTTCTATTTTCTATTACTTAAATTATATTTTTATAGATTTT
>JASDQU010337003.1:0-12470 GCA_032191745.1 Picea mariana | reverse complement strand
TAAGTCAAACCAAAATCTAAAATTTTGCAGCTAAAAGACTCAACAATGAATTGAGGAAACCATCAATAGCCATGCTATCGATCGTAAAACCTGACCAAAATGACGGTGCTATTTTGGGAGTTAACAGCTGCCAACACAAGTTTTTTGATATGAGAATAATTGAGTTCCGGTCTGATAAGGCCTTGGCTCAAGTAATAGATAACATATTCTGAAAACAAGTCATCTTCCTGAACTGATACCATGCCAATGGTTGACTTTGTTGCAGCCAAATATAATAAGAAATCCTTGTTATAGTTAGGTGGCCGGAGCAGAGGGGCAGTTGTGAGTGTGTGTTTTAATGCGGCGAAAGAGCATTGAGCGACATCATCCCAATAAAAAGGAATTCCTTTTTTAAGTAACCACGTAAAGCCCTTAATGATCTTGGCATAGTTAGCGATAAAGCGTCGTAGAAAATTTGCCTTGCCCTGGAGACTCTGAAGCTGAAGGATTGTGCGTGGGGGGGCAACTGAATTATTGCCTCAACCTTGAGAGGATCGACCATGATCCCTATTGTTGACACTATGAAACCTAACAATCATCTTGATGCTACGTAAAAGCTGCACTTGTTTGGATTCAAGTGAATCCGGAAGTAGCAACAACGCACAAAGATAAGTCGGAGGTGTGTGGGATGATCCATTCTCTTGTGAGATCGAGATGCTAAATCATCTAAATAGGCCTCGACTATATGCTTGAGGTCATGGAAAGAAAAAGACATGGCCCGTTGAAAGGTGGGTCCAACATTTTTGAGACCAAAAGGCATCTTACGATACACGAATGTACCCCATGGACAGATGACTGTCGTTTTGTGCTGGTCTTCGGGATTGATTTGTATTTGATTATATCCTAAAAAACCATCCATGAAAGAGAAGGCCTCGCAACCCACACATTCATCAATTATCTAGTCGATGAATGGTGTAAGAAAATTATCTTTGGGACATGCCTTGTTCAAATCATGGAAGTCTGTACATACACAAATTGTGCCTTGTTTTTTATTGACTGGCATGGGGTTTGACACCCATTGGGTCAAATGGATAGGATAGATAAAACTGAATTTTAGTAGTTTCTCAACCTCAACCTTAATGGTTGCTTCTTTCTTGGGGTTAACTGGATGAAGCTTCTGTCGAACAGGCTTGGCATCTGGATACGTTGTGATTTCATGTTCAACTATTATTCGATCGATGCTTGGCATTTCCTTGTAAGACCAGGCAAAAATGTCGCAGAATTCTTTAAAAAGATCTGTGTAGATTTGAATCTCTCCAGGGGAGAAATCAGCTCTGTCGAAAACATTCTCCATGATGCCAGGGTTTCGGGAGATATCGATTGGTAAGGTTTCAACGATAGTTGCCATATTACCCTCAGCATAAACCTCGTGTGTAGCTAAGGGATTAATGGGACAAGACCTATCTCTCGTCATAGTCAAGGTGAATTCTCTAGCTTTGATTCTGCTTAACGCTGGGAGGAAGTATGATCTGTGATGAAGATCTTCCCAGGGTTTTTCTAGACTAGTCATTGCCTCAATTATAGCTTCATCAATGGGAAAGACTAAGTCTAATGAATCGGTGTGAGCAAGAGAACCCTGAGCCCAAATAGGCTCCAGAAGTGGATCAAACTCTTGTGTGGGAGTGGGATCAGTGTTGGTTGAAGCTTGCTGGACTAAAGAGTACGCTACTTCAGCTGTGGACAAGGGCATGGACATGCTTGGGTGCCCTGTCCCATCCATCGTCATCAATGGGGAAGGAAGTATCCATGGATTGTCGAAGTAAGTTGTGCGGAATGACGAAACTTGAAAAATCTCAACCTTATGGTGATTGGATATAAACTTGATATCGCCTTGACAGGGCGGGTAATCGAAGGTACCCATCAAAGATGGGCACAAACCAACCCCTACGTTGACTACACCTGGTTGAGGATTATCAATCATCGAGACTGTGGATGGCCCCAATGAAGGGTCAGGTATGGAGAAAGACAATTGATCGATGGTCACTATCCGGCCCTCGTGTGGAAACAACAAGACCCGAAAAACTATAGCAACCACAACTATTATGGCATATGTCCAACTCCTTCCTAACAAGAGGTTATAGTTGAGGGGAGCATTGAATACCTCTACCTCGACACACACGGTCTTCCCTCCTAACTGCACGGGGAAAGAGGGAATGATACCATGTGGTTGGAAAGAATGTCTGTCGAAAGCAGTGAGGAGAGTAGGCGACAAAGACAAAACAGGTTGTCCAACAACCTTCCAACATGCCAACGACATAACGCATGTCGAGGCTCCCTCATCGACCACCGTGCGGAAGATATTTCGAGTAACATTTTTCATGGGATAAGCCACTACTATCTGAAACGCTACATGGTAAGCCAAATGAGGTTTTAGGTCGGTTGTATCCAGTATGATTGTACTCGGATTACAAGTCTCGGTAGATGCTAAATCGGTTAACAAGGGTTTCCTCTGGGAAGAAAAACTTTGGAGGACCTCCAAAGCAAACATCACACATGGGGTTTGTGATAAATCTTCCACCACAAAATATTTCTAGGCGGCCCTTGCATTTGGGTTGTGAGAAGATTTTTTGAACGCACCTTTGGGGATACGTGTCATTGTTTCACCCAATGTCTTCTCAATCTGTAGAGGAAGATATGGGAGTTCAGATTCATTTCCCTTCTCAGAATTGCTTGGTTTACTATAGTCATGCGCTCTAGTCGATTTAAAAGCATCACCCTTCACCATATATACATTCACAGATGTGGGGTTGTTTGAAGGCGGAGAGGGTCCTTGGCTGCCCCCTTTCGTTCTTGCAGAGGCCTTAGTTAGATTTTTTCCATGTTGGAATGGATTGGTTAACACAACAGGTTGTTGCTGTGTCACAAACTTTTGGGCCTCGGCAAGCCGAGAACAAAGGTGGGTCGGCTGGTCTTCCACGCATAGGTTGCATGGATACCTCGCCTTTCATTTCTTAGTATTGCCCCCGCCAACATTATCGATGGGTTTCTTATCCCCCTTACCCTTCTTTCGTTGTTTCTTCTTTCCTTCAGGCTGTTGGGTGGCCTTTGGATTAGTCAATTGCACTGCGTGTACATCTGATGTTTTGGTAGGGGGAGAAACCAAAGCATTAGTTTGGCTAGCTGTTGTGTGTCGTATAGAAAATTGTTGCCACTGATTTGTTAGTTGCTTAGTGGGATTTGTTTGTGACGAAGATTATTCTGAACAGGCTTGGCATATGGATACGTTGTGATGTCATGTTCAACTATTTTTCGATCGATGCTTGGCATTTCCTCGTAAGACCAGGCAAAAATGTCGCAGAATTCTTTAAAAAGATCTGTGTAGATTTGAATCTCTCCAGGGGAGAAATCAGCTCCGTCGAAAACATTCTCCATGATGCCAGGGTTTCGGGAGATATCGATTGGTAAGGTTTCAGCGATAGTTTCCATATTACCCTCAGCATAAACCTCATGTGTAGCTAAGGGATTAATGGGACAAGACCTATCTCTCGTCATAGTCAAGGTGAATTCTCTATCTTTGATTCTACTTAACACTGGTAGGAAGTATGATCTGTGATGAAGATCTTCCCAGGGTTTGTCTAGACTAGTCATTGCCTCAATTATAGCTTCATCAATGGGAAAGACTAAGTCTAATGAATCGATGTGAGCAAGAGAACCCTGAGCCCAAATAGGCTCCAGAAGTGGATCAAACTCTTGTGTGGGAGTGGGATCAGTGTTGGTTGAAGCTTGTTGGACTAAAGAGTACGCTACTTCAGTTGTGGACAAGGGAATGGACATGCTTGGGTGCCCTGTCCCATCCATCGTCATCAATGGGGAAGGAAGTATCCACGGATTGTCGAAGTAAGTCGTGCAGAATGACGAAACTTGAAAAATCTCAACCTTATGGTGATTGGATATAAACTTGATATCGCCTTGACAGAGCGCATAATCGAAGGTACCCATCAAAGATGGGCACAAACCAACCCCTACGTTGACTACACCTGGTTGAGGATTATCAATCATCGAGACTGTGGATGCCCCCAATGAAGGGTCGGGTATGGAGAAAGACAATTGATCGATGGTCACTATCCGGCCCTCGTGTAAAAACAACAAGACCTGAAAAACTATAGCAACCACAACTATTATGGCATATGTCCAACTCCTTCCTAACAAGAGGTTATAGTTGAGGGGAGCATTGACTACCTCTACCTCGACACACACGGTCTTCCCTCCTAACTGCACGGAGAAAGAGGATATGATACCATGTGGTCGGAAAGAATGACCGTCGAAAGCAGTGAGGAGAGTAGGTGACAAAGACAAAACAGATTGGCCAACAAACTTCCAACATGCCAACGACATAACGCATGTCGAGGCTCCCTCATCGACCACCGTGCGGAAGATATTCCGAGTAAAATTTTTCATGGGATAAGCCACTACTATCTGAAACGCTACATGGTAAGCCAGATGAGGTTTTAGGTCGGTTGTATCCAGCATGATTGTACTCGGATTACAAGTCTCGGTAGATCCTAAATCGGTTAACAAGGGTTTCCTCTGGGAAGAAAAAATTTGGAGGACCTCCAAAGCAAACATCACACATGGGGTTTGTGATAAATATTCCACCACAAAATATTTCTAGGCGGCCCTTGCATTTGGGTTGTGAGAAGAGTTTTTGAACGCACCTTTGGGGATACGTGTCATTGTTTCACCCAATGTCTTCTCAGTTTGTAGAGGAAGATATGGGAGTTCAGATTCATTGCCCTTCTCAGAATTGCTTGGTTTACTATAGTCATGCGCTCTAATCGATATAAAAGCATCACCCTTCACCATATATACATTCACAGATGTGGGGTTGTTTGAAGGTGGAGAGGGTCCTTGGCTGCCCCCTTTCGTGCTTGCAGAGGCCTTAGTTAGATTTTTCCCATGTTGGAATGGATTGGTTAACACAGTAGGTTGTTGCCGTGTCACAAACTTTTGGGCCTCGGCAAGCCGAGGACAAAGGTGGGTCGGGTTGTCTTACACGCATAGGTTGCATGGATACCTCACCTTTCATTTCTCAGTATTGCCCCCGCCAACATTATCGATGGGTTTCTTATCCCCCTTACCCTTCTTTCGTTGTTTCTTCTTTCCTTCAGGCTGTTGGGTGGCCTTTGGATTAGTCAATTGCACTGTGTGTATATCTGATGTTTTGGTAGGGGGAGCAACCAAAGCAGTAGTTTGGCTAGCTGTTGTGTGTCGTATAGACAATTGTTGCCACTGATTTGTTAGTTGCTTAGCAGGATTTGTTTGTGCTGAACCAACAATACCATTGGCATGTGGTCCAACTCTCTGTATGGTTTTATCAAGTATTGAGCATGATTCATCTGGCAAGATCTCGTATAGTAAACCGGACTGAGAATAGATTAGCTCAAGTTGTTGAGCTCTCATGATGGCGTATTCTTCGGAAAATACTCCCAATGTCGCAACGTATTTGGACAAATGTGGGACCAAAGACTTAAGAAACCACTCAAGCAAGAATGCTGGTGGGATTGGTACCTTAATTAAACTCTTTCCATGTCTCCATTCTCGAATGTGATCAGAGATATGGTTCGCTTTTGCTTGTGAGAAATTTGTCAACAATTCTGTACCAGTGTCGTATCTCACAGGTAATTGGAAATGGTTTAGGAAAGCCATGGCCAATTCACCGAAGGAAGAGTATCTTGACCGGTTGAGCTCAATGTACCATTTCGCAACACTCCCAATGAGAGTACTTTGTAACAATCGCAACTGTACAGAGTTGTCTTTCAACGAGTTAGATGAGCACCAAAAATGGAAGGTAGTCACATGATCTCCTAGATCTTCGTTAGGCTTGGCTTCGAACTTTGGGATGTTTGAAGGCAACTTCATCGGCATAGGAGGCCAATGTGGATTGTGATGGATAAGGTATTTCAACAACCTTGTCAAGTCTTACAAATGCAAGGTTGCTAGAAAGGGTAGTTTGGGTCGTTGGTGATAACCTGGGAAAAAGGGGCCTAGATTTTGACTGACACAAGGTTGCCAGGAAAAGTTCGGCTGCTGGCCCGGATTCTGGTAGAAACTATGGCCATGGCCAACACATGGATTTTGCATGTGAGGAGACATTATCGATGGATTTCCAAAATAGGACATAGATGGTTGGGCATGGATTACATTCGAAGGACTTTGGGAAGGATTGCTCTATGTCGGTCCCGTGGGGATAGGCATAGTGCTTTGTCTGGGGTTCCATTGATTGTGAAAAGAATTACCCCAGATCGGCATTCCTGATGAGGGAACTGATCCCTGCCAAGAATTCCAAGGCCCTGCCGTGGAAGAAGTTCCTGGGTGTGCCCCCTGTGCAAGAATAGTACCCTGTATAGGAATAGGTTGTCCGAAACCGGGGTTGCCCCCAGTTGGGAAAGTAGCCGACGAGAAGGCATTGTTACCAAACACATTGAACAAAGAAAATTGTGTCGAACCTATCGGCATATTATGCGAAGGTGGTCCTTGACTCCCCGCTCCAAATAAACTATGGTGTGCAGGTAGCCCGACATATTGCTGATGTGAGCCACCGAGTGAAGGGGATGAAGGAGGTATATGACCTCCATCGTAAGGGAAAGCATTAAAAGGAGAAGGAGTGCCCCCCATGTTTCCTTGCAGAGGAGCGTTAGAGCTCCCTCCCCCCAGACCTGAAGTCTGTGAAGTGGAGTAGGAAAGTACAGGATTTGTCCCTGAACTAGGCATCCTGTATGAGAACAGAGGGCCTGTCGCACTTGGTGTGAAAGGGGTTGTGGATGCTACCAGAGATGGGATTGAACCACTGTGCGATGTAGAGGCGGCCATGACCATGGTGGCTCAGACCAGGGACGGTGGGTTAGGAGGTGGAAACTCTCGTGTGGTGACAACCGTAGTGGGAATTGAAGAATTCCTAGAAGGAGTAACAACATTTGTTTCCATTGCTGCATGCGACATTGTCTGGCACTCGTAAGGATGAATCAGTACGATGGTGGGTGCTGAAAGATCAGTGGTGGAGGTTTAAACCAGACCAAAATCTTGTGATCCATGGTCTACAATGGTCGATTCCTCTGGATGTTGGTCAGGCACAATTTCTTGTGACCCGGTCGCTTCAAAAGACCCTTGTTGGTCTATCTTTCGCCTTAGTGGTGGCGGGGGTGGCTCCAGTGTGACCGGCGACAAGCCAAGAAGCCTTTGTGACCAGCGGCAGGCCAAGAAGCCTTCGTGACCAGTGGAGCTTGTGATCCTCCATTGTGTGAGAAGATCAAAGACACACTAGGGTAGTCTAACCATTCAAAAGAAACATGCACTAAAAAAGTCTCTATAAGATAAGACAGGCAAACACTAAATTAATTGAAAGAACAATTACAACAACCAACACTAGAGAAACTTACCGGTGCAAGTGAATCTCAAAAATGGAAGCACCCTCCAGGTATACTCTGCAAAGCGTGGCCCGATGTCTATCCTAGGTACCGCGGTATACCCCCATAGCCACCTGTGTATGTCCCTAAAAACATAGGCAACTAGGTTGCCAGCACGCAAACAGTGACCAGGTGGGTACAGTCGAAAGTTGGGTAGACCACAATGAGCAGGGTATTGAGCCTGAAACCTATCAAGGGTATCGAAAGCTAGTGGTCCGGAAGAAAATTGACGACCTCGAATGGATTCGAGACCCAGAAATCCTCGTGGCAAATGCAATTGACAGAATCCCAAAACAAGCCCTCTATATGTGTTCTCCACTACGATTGGTTCAGCTTTGGAGGGGTTATCTCCGCTACCTTTCCGCATGCAACCTCGTGTTTATCCCCTGTGTTAGAGGTGGGTCTCGGATAACTTTCATGATACTGGACTTGGACACTCCCTAACTCAGACTCCAATGTTTGATTTTAATGGCCTTGAAGAGTTTCCTCTCCAACCTAATCCAAGGCTCTAATCCTGAACTAGTTGGTTAACCCTACAAACATAAAAGTCTAATAAATTTTAGATTTAGCGTTAATTTTATGTCTTATATTATGTCAAGGGGTATGAAAGTGAAACTAATGATGTTTGAAAGATGAAAGTAAAAAATGAATAGAAAGATGGAAACAAAAATTTTCACTTAACGCAAATTTTCAACAACTTTTCAAAAAGTTTTTTTTATTTTTCTAAGATATTTTGAATCAACAAACTTAAAGAAGGATTTCACTCGACTACGAGCTACTTACAACCTAAATAAACTCTCAAGAAATTAAGAAAGAAAATACTTTTCACTGGTTACTAATGCAAAATCACACTTTTCAACAAAACAAGAAAATGAAAGAGATTTTTTTATTTTATTTATTTAAATGCTAATAAAGCAAAAAGGGAAAATACCAAAAAGTCAAAAACCAAGAAAAAACTTCTGGCCTAATCACAGATCACAAAGAATCACTTCAAGAAATCACACACTAGCAACTTAAAAAAGGATTCTCACACTTGTCTAAATTTGTTTTTTAATGACAACTTTTAAATGAAAAAAACAAGCTAAGGCTAATATCAACCCTAAGCTACTGACTGTTAGGATATTAATTTAGAAACCTGAGAGGTATAAATCTTGTCAAGGGAAAGGATGATTGCCTTACCCTCAAAAAAAACTATCCTGCATAAGCACAGTGCTGACAATCCAACAACATGCGTGTGCACATGAGCTGTGTAGAGACAGAGGGTGTGTACACATGTGCTGGCCTTATACATGCTGCGTGTATCTCTAAAACTCTGAAACAAATAAAAATAGACAATCCAAACCAGGAAGACCACTGATATTGAGAACCAGGATCTCTTGAAGGCTTAGATACTTTCTTTAACAGAAAAAGAAAACAATGTAAGGAAAAAATTCATAAAACAAACAAATCTGAGATGAGACTGCAAACAACCAAGACTTAGAAAGAATTTTAGAAAACCCCTCAGAATGACTGATTCTGAAAGGGAAGAGGATGACTCCCTCAAAATTTTTTTGGAATCTACACACTACTGCTACTTCTTCAGCTAGCGTTTACATGCGGCCTGTAAGAAAGTAGGGTGCGGGTACATGCGTGTAGTGTCCCCAAGGCCGAGCCCCATTACAGATCATGTTTTATGCAAAGAATTGTAAATGTGTTCTATAGGCTGGTGAGCCAAGTTTGTATAAGCTGTAGGCTTATGTGTTTTGTTAGGCCAGGGAGACTAAGTGTTGAAGGACAGGAGCCTGTTGATGTACTTGTATGTATGCAGATCAATTAATAAAATATAAACACCGCCAGGTGCAGACTGACCACGATGAATGAGTGATGGGGGACTGAGCGTCCACAGAGTGGGAAAGGAACTAAGGGCTGGAAGGTGGGAAAGGGGCTGAGTGCTGAGCCTAGGGGCTAAGCCTAGGGGGCTTAGGCCCGAAATAATATTTTAATATTATTTCCAAAAAGAGCCATGTGCATATTATTTTATCCTAAGTCCTTTTGGAAGGACACATGATTTCCCAAGTGGTGGGAGGAAGGCGTACGGATGGAATGCATGCAGTTCCCAGGGTGACAAGTGTCAACCCTGGTGCATGCAAATAAAACCGATGAAGAAATCCGTGAGGGGGGTTGGCATCCATTCGATCCGACTGCCTGAGCGAGAGCCGTGGAAGCCAGTCTGCAAGAGACTTGCGTGTAATCCTGTTACATAGAAGAAAGCCATGTTTTCCTGAAGAATCCGTGTACCCCCCTGTCCAGAGTTGTGGAGTCTATGCGTGTCTTGGGGAAAACCCGTGTGTGCATTCCCTGAACGAGAAGCCTGTGCTGAATTGAGTGGAGGTATCTTTGTTATTCGGGAAAGCTGAGCTAGCCTATGTGTGTGAAGTCCCTGTTCCGAAATCATGTCCGTGAGATCATCCTGTGACTACTGAACCGTTTTGGGAAGCCTTGGTCTGTGTTTCCCATGGGTTGCTGTGACCACACAGTACTGGACTGCGTGAGGCTTGTTGGCATGTGAGCGACTCCTCTAGGTGAGAGAGTGCGCAGAGGGAGAAGAGAACTCTTGGAAGGAACCCTGTAGTTGCCATAGAGCCCAGAGACTTCCGGTCCAGTCTGTTCCTGTAACCCAAGGTAAGGGAGACTGGAAGCCGAAGGGCTGTCTAGGTGACAGAGAAGGTGCACTCTCCTGGGGTGGAATAGGCATGTGGGGAATGAGGGTCTGTGGGTAGTGAGCGTGGGAGATTCCTGGGAGAGCTTTGTTCCTGGTGGTTGTGTATGTGCTATCTTCCCTGTAACCTCAGCCTAGGCTAGGATTCCTTGCCTTGGGGGTGGAGCTCGGTCCCAGCTCGGGGGTGACCTACTGTTGAGCTGATGAATAGTGTGGTCTAAGGCTGGGAGGTTCATGGAAGGCCTGCACTTGGTTGGTGATTTCTTCAGCTGATAAAAGATAAGTATTCTGAATTATGTTTTATCACATTTGGCATGACTGAGCTGTTTATGTATCATGTTTTCTGCTGTGTAAATGAATTACTGTTGAATGCTATGGCTTGTTTCATTGTAGCAGTAACTTATATATGTTACTCTGAGAATTACGTGTGTTTAATTGTTTAAATGCATGTGCTTATAATGTCTGTACGAATTATGTAAAAAATTCATGTATAGCATGGTAACTGAGAGGTTTGGAAACCTCGGTAGTGAAAAGGTACACTACAAATTGGTATCAGAGCTAAGGTTTCAGCACTGAGCCTAGATGGGCCAGTTGAGTGGTCTTTGGACCGAGGGTGAGAGGAGAAATTGTGTTTGGAGGACCAATTTCAGACGTTGGTTTGTTCCAGTGTGTCAAGTAGTTGCTTCACCGCGTTTATAAGCTCAGGAGGTTTAGCGGTGCTGTGAAACCGCAGCTGGTATGGTCCATGACCATAGGAAGACAGGTCTCTACACCAATGTTTTTAGAACCATAGGATCTATTCGGGAAGGAAGGCAAACCCTTGTAATCGTCAGATCTAGAGAATCTGCACAAGGTTTAAAGCCTTTGGATACTGCACAGAAGGTTACGACCACACCGGGAGTTTAAACTCGGGAGGATCGTGAGTCGTAAGATCCCTGGGGAATTAACCGTCGACCGTTTGAGTTGACAGAAGTTGCACAGGATTTAAGTCCTCATGGGTAGAGGAGAAGTTCTTGGAGAGAGTCGGAAATCGGAGAATCGGAGTTCTCGAGCACCTAGAAATCACGTCACATGGGATCGCGATCCACGATTTCGCGACAAGATCTGGACCGTTCATATTAGGGAACACGTGGCAGAGATATACCATTAGGGAAAGTCCCGAAAATGAGTAAGTTCATCGGTGTTTGAATCTCATCGGGAAATCAGGAACCTCGGTGACAAGTGATTCATACACTTTGAAACTCTGAAACCCGAAACCCCGATGAGCAATTGAGTATGGTCACGAAGTAGAGGTCACATGGACCTGGTCTTAACCGTAAAGGGTTAAATAAAAAGGTGCATCGGCATATTGGGAATCGGGATATCGGAGATCCCAGAAGCAAAGGTTTCGTGCATTGGAAAATCACGATACGCGATTTCTCGATAAGGCCTAGGAACGTGGGGCCACACCGACTGTCAGGAGGACATGTGGCAGATTTTTAGTGACAGGAAAAAAAAATTGTTGACAAGTCAACTACTGGGACCCATCGGGGATCCCGTGAGCATAGGAGCATGTCATTGAAACCGCCAAAACTCGACGGGGTAAGGTGGAGGTCATATAGTATGGTCGTGTGGACCAGAGGCTGAGCCAGGAGGGCTAGCCAGTGTAAAAGAACATCGGGAATCGGAGGATCGGAGGTTGTGAGTTCATGTGCATCACGACATCACAAACCCCGAACCCCGATAAGGGAAAAGGCCGGGGTCATGAGCCAGCGGTCACATGGTGTAGAGCCATAGCAAGGGCTAACGAGTATAGCGCATCAGGAAATCGGGAAATCGGGGATTCAACCCACCAGAACATTGCCGGTTTCCAAACCCCGATAGAGGTAACCCCGATATAAGGAAGGGAGACCTCGAAGAGTTTCCTATGCGAGGAAAATTTCCCGATAGGGAAATAGGAGAATTTCAAGAAACCCGAAAACACAGAGCCAGACAGAGCTCAGAAAACTTGTGAAGTTGAAATGTCTTTCGTTCTTGTTCGTATTAGTTATAAACATTGTGGGTTATTCATGAAGTTTAATGACCTGACAATTTTTAATTGGATTGCACAGTGCGTGTTCAAAATACAATAGAGGCCAAACTCCAGTTAATCAATGCTGAGTATGGAGTGGGGAAGAATGCAAATTACCCCTGAAATGGAAGACGAACGGGAAAGAAAGGATGTTAACCTAGGAGTCGAAGGATCGAACTCTAATGGTCATGGAAAGGAGATGGATAAGGAAGGACATATAATGAAAATCCTTGAAGGATTGCAAAGAGAGGCCAAGGAGCATCGAGCTGATAGTCGAAAG
>JASDQU010337002.1:0-12639 GCA_032191745.1 Picea mariana | reverse complement strand
TTTTTTATTTCACTACTCCTATGCATATGATTGCAACTGGGTCGATGGGTTGTGCCTATTTACACGAATATTCCCCTCCTACTTGAAGGTTGGTATATAACCAAGGAACGATGGTGTAAAAAATTTATAATCCCTGCATCGACATGTAACTGGAAAACATTAATGGGAAGGAATTCTAGATTATGGCCTTTGCAACACTTACTGGGGATTACTTTATACTACCACCTTCTGCAAGAAATTTTGCGTGTTTAGGTAATGATTTGGTTTCTAAAAATCACCTTTTACTACCACTTTCATGTAATCATTTTATTTCATTCTTTATAAGAGACCTTAATGTAGTGGTGTGTTTCCATATATTTTTCCACCTAGTGTCAATCTTCCTGTTGTTTCCCTTGCTTTGGACAAGGAAAATGCATTTCTCCTGTTGCAGTTGATGCAATCTTTGAAAAAAAAAATGTTCAAACTATACAATTTATTATTTTTTTAAATATAGAACAATGTATTTTTTTAACAGATGACTCTTCGAAAATTTTTAGACATTGTTTGGGATTCATGTCCTTTAAGGATGTTAATTAATCACATAATTAATATTGTTTTTGCCAATGCAATTGAGTTGTCGTCCACTATGTCAATTGCATTAACACTGCAATGTCAGATAATAGATGTCTAACATGTACCTAATGTCAAGGTCATTACGACACATGACATTCAATGACCAAATATTTATGGACTCAAAGAAATATTGTAGATTTCGTGAGAAAGAAACACTAAAGACAATGTTCTTTGTAGGTCTGACAATCCTGCAATTTAAGTGCTTTGAAAATGACAACCCTGCTTGTTCACCACATTGTCGCATTGCAATCAGTAGCACTGTTCCCATCTCCACTGCCAATGTTAATGTCTAAAGCTGAAGCTATCTGGAGCCTGGGGTGACCGCCTATGTGGATGCCTAGAGGTGAAACTACCTTGAACCTGGGATCAAGACTTCTTACAATTGACATTAGTATTAGTAGTGATCGAAATTTGATTGTATGTCGAGTATGTTAAGGCATATAGAGGTTTCTCAACACTATTTGACATAGAAACTGGTTGTCTGTTAATTCTGTTACAACTTTGGAATAAAACGTTCTGTAATTTTAGAATATTGATTCAAACGTGCATACAGTTTCTCATGTTCATTGGTATCCAATTTTATAGTTTCCTTTTGAGTGTATTTAGGCATAGAGTAATATTTGGCGTCACTTCTGAACATTCTAGACCTTTTTATGGGCCGCCATGTCTGCCACCCCTACGACGAAAGATATATTCTGATGTGATCTGCAGTATTTGATACACTTTCTAGACTTGTGTTGCTGGAAGAAGCTATGTACTTCAACAGAGGAACATTTTGCAGCTGGCTTAGATGTCCCTTCCAATTTAACATAATAAAACAAAGAAGTTCAACATACAAATATTCAGGCAAGATTTTCAACCAAACAGATGATCGAATACAGGGAGAATAACAGTCACAACATACTTGATTTTATTTTTTTGTCTCAGCTTTTGTTGCCTAATAGGATTTGTTTCCCCCAAAGTTGATGACACATAAAATGACTCCCTCGACTTTGAATTGGGCCTGAATCACATTTCTAAGTTGTCTGCGATGTCAATGGTTAGGAACATTACAAGGAAGGCACCTTAAACCCCAAGTTTTCGACGACATAGGGAAATTAACACTTAACAAAGAATGGAATGTTGAATAACCAACCACTGCAGGTAGGTCATATCTAGAAGAGACAAGCTATTCAAAAAACTGTGATAGATCTATTTGGCAGCACCAATGAAGTCCAAGACCTGAAATTGATATTCAACTTGTTGTTTTTTAAAAATCAAGCATTTGATCGTCAAGAAGACTATCCACAAGATTTAGTATTGTACATTGTTTTTTTTGTCGGCGGCAGGCCAAATCGTAGTCATTGTGGAAAATAATCTCAGTTGTATTTTGTAACGCATCTTATTTGAATATAGAATATTTGTGGTTTTTTGTAAAGGTGTTTTCTAATATCTGGTATTGCTTTTCATTTTATTTAGTACCTTTTGTTTGTGTGTTGTTAAACATGGACGACAAGCTTTTCTTTCTGCTGCCCATTACTTAGATTTAAATAAAGGCTACTCTGTTCGTTCCTTACATTTTACATGGAAGAATAATTTGTCATAGGCCATACTTATGTGGCGCCCACCCTATACGTAAAGAAAGAAATTGGAGGACCCGTCCTGCTTTCATTCTTTGAGTCACATAAATAGAATGAATTAATGACTATTACAACAAGGAAACTCAAGTGTTGAGGTCATGTTCTTGTTCAATATCTTGCATATATTGCAACTTCTTCTATTTGATAATATCCATGCATATACCATTTTGTTTTTGCGTCCTGTATATATATATATATATAATTTTTTATTTTTTTCTTTCTATTGCTTATTCTTTTCGACGAATTTGTGAACCGAACAACATCTTGCAAATTGGAAGGTGATTTACATTTGAACCAGAAATAATCTATTAATATATACTAATATGAAAACTATTGGAATAAATATAAAAACTTTCTCTTGGCCAAAACTTAGCCAATTATCTGGCCACCGGGTCCCGGATTTGCGATATCCAACACCTATGTCCCCTATTCCGTGATATACATTTTGCAGCCAAATAACTTCTGTGATATGCAATTTATGCTTCTACTAGTGAGAACTCATCAGGGGTTCAGAAAGATTGGCATTAATAAAGGAACAATAAATTTTCTTCTGTGAGATACTTAGACCTTTTCCCCTTTTCTTCTTCCCGTCTATTATCTCTTTCTGGTTATATACTTAGTCTCCTTTCTATGATCACAGGTTCCAGGATTGGCGGGCTGACATATCTTCATCTACATCCCTATCATCACATGACGAATCTGACCGACTATTATTCCTTTCCATACATAGCGAATTTTATGGCCGCGGTTGTCGGGTTGGCACTTTCGAACTCTGCTACTTCTTGTACCGTTATATACATCTTGCACTAAAAAATTCTATGATTTCAATGAAATTTGCGAAACGAACAATATCCTGGAAATTGGGAGATGATTTACATTTGAACCAGAAATAATCTATTAATATATATTAATATGAATACTATTGGAATATATATAAAAACTTTATCTTCGCCAATACTTAGCCAATTATCTGGCTACCAGGTACCGGGTTTGTGGTATCCAACGCTTATGTACCATGTTCCGTCATATACATCTTGTAGCCAAAGAACTTCCGTGATATCCAATTTATGCTTTTACTAATGAGAACTCACCAGGAGTTTGAAAATGTTGGCATCAATAAACGGAAAATAGATTTTCTATTGTGAGGTACTTAGCCCTTTTCCCCTTTTCTTCTTCCGGTCCAAAATCACTTTCTAGTTATATACTTAGTCACCTTTCTATGATCGCAGGTTCCAGGGTTGGTGATGCCGATGCCCACAACCCGGAGGTCGAAAGGCCACGTCGATGCAGGATCTTTCCTTCCTCACGGCCCAAAGAACAATAACCGGTCCTTCTATTTCCCTATCGGGAAATCTGCACCCACAAAAATCCTCGTGGGATCCCCTCTTTGAACTTAGGAGATTGGAATTCGTGACTTCGTGAATCCAATGGTCGAGCATAGGTCTCTCGAATCCCCGAAACCCGACAACCAGTCAACGCTGACCTTTTCCTATCGGAGTTTTCTCCATCGCAATTTCGGCACTCGCGATGTCGAACAAATCGTATCCTTGACTCGCGATTTCTGATATGCCGAAACCCCGACACATGCGTGAGTTTGACCTCCCAACGGTCCTTCACCTCATTGGCATTTCAGAGTTTTCAATATCGCGAATCCTGATGCAACGTTTTCGGCACTTCTCGCCATGAAACCCCGAAATGGTGTTCCACCTATCTTCCTTAGATGGACGATCTCGATCTTCTCATGACTTCGTCGTTTCAGAGTTTCTGATGTTGAACGACCAAACTCATGTCCTCGAGATCCCCGATATCCTGATTTCTGATATCTCGATGTGCTGATGCCTTTCGGGATTTTCGCTTCAGTTCTTCCGTGTGAGGATTTAACTCCCTCGCAGCTCTTGACAGTTTTAACGACTTTCAGGTTCTCCACGCAGGATCTGCTGGTTTAGATCGCTTCTTCTCCTGTGCACTTCTCCCGTGCTACCTTCTGGACGTGATGACCCTTCAACAGTCCAGATTCATCCACAGTCTGAATGGACAACTACTGTGCCTCCTCTCAAGCTTGTACTTTCTTCTGATTTCTTGGAAGATTCAAGAGATTTCAAAGGCTTCAACTTTTGTTTCTTTTCTCTGCGGGATCCACGATCGGAATCCTCGCCTTTGCACGTGTGAACCCTGTCCCTCCTTGCAACTATGGCTTCATGTGCCGAAAGCTCTACTCCTCCTGAGCTTGTCCTTCGAATCCTCAAAGGATACTTCAACTCCTACTTCTCCACAGAGTATTCACATGCACTCAAAAGGTGCTATCCACCCTGAGCTTTCCTGTATCTTTGACCTCCAAGGAAACTCGGTTCTTCTTTTCCTTTCTCCCTCAGATGGAGAATTCAGATGCCCTCCTGGCTCTCTGTTTGCTCAAGTAGCCTATTGTTGAGTATTCTCGGGTATTCAGTAACCCTGCGAAGATCCCTCAGTGGATTCTTCTTTAAAACTTCAGAACTCAAAGAGTTCTCTTCCCTCTGTGCCTATCTGCACACCTACTCAATGCCCTCCTGGTAGAGTATCTTCTCATAGAACATCCAGTAGTTTTGTCCTCTTCTTATACACTCTATGCACCCGCTCAATGCCCTTCCAGCAGAGCTCTTAGAATCCTTAGTGATTCTGCTTCTTCAGCGAACTTCTCAGCAGAAGTATTCCTTTGTGCACTCCTTGCACTGGCTCAATGCCCACCTGGCAGCGCTTCATAGAACTCCTCTGAGCTTCTATTTTCAACTGTGTATCTCCTACGCAACCTCGCCTCCAAGGTGTTCAACAACCTTGAGGTCTTTTTTGTGAGCTGCTGACTTCAGTTCTTGTGTCGCATCACATCTTTGTCTGAACCCGCAGTATTCAGAAGTGCTTTAGTGCACTGGTATTCAGAGACCGCAGTACTCTGTCACGCCCTCCTGGCATGAAACCTCAAATATCATCACCTGGAATCAAACATACTCCTGCAAATGCAAACCTACAACATACATCTACAACATATAAAAGAACACTCACAGACATTCATTTAACACATGGCCATGCAGGAAAAACTGCTATTTTTATTAAATATGGCAAACGCCTGTATTTACAAGGTGTTCCTGAGCACGACCTGTAACAAGGTCTCAAATCCTTCTCTGTTGCTCTCTACTCACAGATTCTAACTCTACTATCCTCTTCCACACTCATACTACTTTTCAAAATGAGATGTTAAATTCCCTTTTTACCTGAAGGGGTCTCTTCAAGCTCTTCCCTCCAACCTACCTACCCTATTCAATTACATTGAATGGGCTATCTAGTCTAGCATCTGGATCTAGATCTTAGCCTTACAAACATTAAAGGCCTATCTACTCTACGCCTGCACAAAGGCATGGCTTCACAGCTCAACAGCTTAAACATTAAATTACATTCAATTCTAAATCAAAATGAGGACTGTGCCTCTCTTCATCATGTGATTTGAATTCACTGACGTGGCTGGATGGCCAACTGGCTGATGTGGAGAGATGCTCCTGCATCATACTCCTCAACTACAAAACTCATGATCTCCTGCTCATGAGCTTCCCATCTTAGCTGTTGAAATCCTCCTGGATCCCAAATCATCCTCTGGAGTTGTTCATCTGCTCCATCTTGTTGTTGCTGCTGCTGCTTCCTTCCTTCTGCTCAGCTTCCCATTACGGGTAGTCTCTGCTGACCTGATCATCATCTCTCTTATCCCCTTGATCTCTTCGTCCAGTTGTTCCAATGGCTGGCCCTGTTCATGCAGTCTCCTCAGCTGAAAAAAATTTCGGCACATGGGCAGATCACTGTGATCTCCCATGCCTTCTTCTTCATCTTCCAACTTCACCTGTTGGATGTGCATGCCCTACACTTTCACCCTTCTCTCCAGGGCTTCAATCTGCTCATATAGATCAGCCAAACTAATGCTGTCTGCTTCTTCTTCTTCTGCTGCAAACTCCCATGTTGCAGTCTTTTCAGTCTCCTTGCTGAAAATATTGAGCCACTCCTCAGAATGATCATCATCCCCTTCTACTTCTCCTGCTGTCAGCTTCAGTTCTACAACTTCCTCAGCTTCCTGGCTGAAAGCATTGAGACACTCCTCAGAATGCTCATTTTCCTCTCCTGCTCGGGCAGCTTCAGATATCTGCTCCAATCCTTCTGCGACAGTCTCAGCTAGCTGTCCTTCTGTTGTTGCCATATCTGCAACACAGATTTCTGCCTCCTCTTGGGCAAGTGGTAGGAATACTTCAATTCCTCCGATAATTATAAGGCTCCTCAGATTGCCTTCTAATATGGTGAAAGTTTTTAACTTGTCATCATCTTCATTCACATGGCTTAGAAAACCACATGAATCTTCATCCTCTATCAGATGCACTTGCTGATCTAAATCCATCTCTGAGCTCACCTGCTCTGTCAGCTCCTCAGGCTGATTCCGACTCACTTCTGAGTTCATGAGACCCTCAGATAGTCTCATCTTCTCATCCCTACCCATCTGGCAATATGGGATGCTTCTACTACCCTCCTGGCAGTCTTCGAGATCCCGCAACGACCTCATTTCATTGCCCAGCTGGCAATGTGAAATTCCTTGGCTGTCCTCATGACAGTCTATGAGATCCCACAACGATCTCAACTCATTGCCCACCTGGAAATTTGGAATTTCCTCTCTGCCCTCCTAGCAGTTCTTGAGACCTTCAGCTGATCCCATTTTGTTCTCTTCATCGAGATCTCTCCCAGTCTCTGGTTCACATATCTGAACCATCTCCTCAGGTCCGTCGAGGTTTTCAGCATGCCTCAACCGTCCTTTTAACAGCCTTCACTGTCGTATGACCATCAACTCATTGACTGGCCATTTTACTTTCAGCTTCCTCATGGGCCTTTCATATACCCATCTTGGCCTGGTATTCTGTTGCATCCGCAGTTCAAGCTCTTCCATTCTTTCCCTGATGTCGGCAAGTTCTTTTCCCCTTTCGGCTGTGCTCATCAGCTCTGGGCTCTTTCTTTCAGCATATCTTCGGCCTTCAGTAGCCATGTTGTTGTCTCTGTCTGCCCTCCTGGAAAACTTGCTGCTCACTTCTGTAAACCTGAGTGTTTCAGCCTCTTCCTTCAGTCTTATTCACTGACTTTCTCAATTGTTGCCTATCTGCAGACAATCGTCACAGAGTCTCCAGTGCTCTATCTTCTTCCTGCTCCTTCCCGCTTCACCTCAAATATATAAGTGAAGACCAATCTCTGATACCAGACGATGCCGATGCCCGTAACCCACAAGTCGAAAGTCCACGTCGACGCAGGATCTTTCCTTCCTCATGGCATGAAGAACACTAACCGGTCCTTCTATTTCCCTATTAGAAAATCTCCACCCACAACAATCCTCGTGGGATCCCCTCTTTGAACTTAGGAGATCGAAATTTGCGACTTCGCGAATCCAATGGTTGAGCGTAGGTCTCTCGAATCCCCAAAACCCAACAACCAGTCAATGTTGACCTTTTCCTATCGGGGTTTTCTCCATCGTGATTTCGGCACTCACGATGTCGAACAGCTCGTATCCCCGACTCCCGATTTCCAATATGCCGAAACCCTGACACATGCGTGAGTTTGACTTTCCAATGGTCCTTCACCTCATTGACATTTCGGAGTTCATAATATCGTGAATCCTGATGCAATGTTTTCAGCACTTCTCGCCACGAAACCTCGAAATGGTGTGCCACCTGTCTTCCTCAGATGGACGATCTCGATCTTCTCATGACTTCGTCGTTTTGGAGTTTCTGATGTCGAGCGACCAAACTCACATCCTTGAGATCCCCGATATCCCGATTTTCGATATCCCGATGTGCCGATGCCTTTCAGGATTTTCGCTTCAGTGCTGCCATGTGAGGGTTTAACTCCCTCACAGCTCTTGACAGTTTTAACGACTGTCGGGTTCTCCACCCAGGATCTGCTGGTTCAGATCGCTTCTTCTCCTGTACACTTCTCCCATGCTTCCTGCTAGACGTGATGACCCTTCAATGGTCCAGATTCATCCGCATTCCAAACAAGCAACTACTATGCCTCCTCTCAAGCTTGTACTTTCTTCCGATTTCTTGGAAGATTCAAGAGATTTCAAAGGATTCAACTTTTGTTTATTTTCTCTGCGGGATCCACGACCAGAATTCTTGCCTGTGTGCATGTGAATGTTGTCCCTCCTTGCAACTATGGCTTCGTGTGCTGAAATCTCTACTCCTCCTGAGCTTGTCCTTCGAATCCTCAAAGGATACTTCAACTCCTGCTTCTCCATAGAGTATTCACATGCACTCAAAAGGTGCTATCCGCCCTGAGCTTTCCTGTAGCTTTGACCTCCAAGGAAACTCAGTTCTTCTTTTCCTTTCTCCCTCAGATGGAGAATTCAGATGCCCTCCTGGCTCTCCATTTGCTCAAGTAGCCTATTTCTGAGTATTCCCGGGTATTCAGTAACCCTGCGAAGATCCCTCAGTGGATTCTTCTTTAAAACTTCAGAACTCAAAGAGTTCTCTTCCCTCTGTGCCTATTTGCACACCTACTCAATGCCCTCCTGGAAGAGTATATTCTCACAAAACATCCAGTAGTTCTATCCTCTTCTTATACACTCTATGCACCCGCTCAATGCCCTTCCAGCAGAGCTCTCATAATCCTTAGTGATTCTGTTTCTTCAGCGAACTTCTCAGCAGAAGTCTTCCTTTGTGCACTCCTTGCACTGGCTCAATGCCCACCTGGTAGTGCTTCACAGAACTCCTCTGAGCTTCTATCTGCAACTGTGTATCTCCTATACAACCTCACCTCCAAGGTGTTCAACAACCTTGAGGTCTTCCTCGTGAGCTACTGACTTCAGTTCTTGTGCCGCAGCACGTCTTTGTCTGAACCCGCAGTATTCAGAAGTGCTTCAGTGCACTGGTATTCAGAGACTGCAGTACTCTGTCACGCCCTATTGGCATGAAACCTCAAATACCTTCACTTGGAATCAAACATACTCCTGCAAATGCAAACCTAAAACATACATCTACAGCATACAAAAGAACACTCACAGACATTCATTTAACACATGGTCATGCAGGAAAAACTACTATTTTTATTAAATATGGAAAATGCATGTATTTACAAGGTGTTCCTGAGCACGGCCTGTAATAAGGTTTCGGCTCCTTCTCTTATGCTCTCTACTCGTATATTCTAACTCTACTATCCTCTTCCACACTCATACTACTTTTCAAAATGAGATGTTAAATTCCCTTTTTACCTGAGGGGGCTCTTCGAGCTCTTCCCTCCAACCTACCTACCCTATTCAATTACATTGAATGGGCTGTCTAGTCCAACATCTAGATCTAGATCTCAGACTTACAAACATTAAAGGCCTATCTACTCTATGCCTACACAAAGGCACGACTTCACAGCTCAACATCTTAAACATTAAATTACATTCAATTCTAAATCAAAATGAGGACTGCGCCTCTCTTCATCACGCGATTTGAATTCGTTGACGTGGTTGGATGGCCAACTCGCTGATGTGGAGAGATGCTCTTGCATCAGTTGGTGGGCTGACATATATTCATCTCCATCTATATCCTCACATGACGAATCCGACCAACCATTGTTCCTTTCCATACTTGGCCAATTTTATGGCCGCGGTTTTCGAGTTGGCGCCTACGAAGTCGGTTGCTTCTTGTTCTGTGATATACATATTGCACTCAAAACTTTTGTGATCTACAATACCACCACGGACTCCAAGAAATCACAATCTTCACTCTATTGAGGTTCACAAATGTATCAAAGTATTTGTCGCTCCCTTCCATCCCCACTAACTTCTCGTTCTTCCTAATATACATTAACTATGCTTTTACTAGTGACAACTAAACACACTGGTATGAAAGAATTGGTACCCGCACCTCCACCATATACAAATTGACTACTGGACTCCGACATCGTCCCCTCTTCCGTGTTACACATTATGCATTCAAATGTTCCGAGATATATAATTTTACCGTCGAGGCCTCACATCTTCTGGGGACACCTTGTCACCCTATTTTGGATCCTCACGTTGGCGGGTTCACGAAATCTCCAACCTCAATTCTGTTTCGAATCTTCCACAACTTGAAAATAGTGCCCGGAGTTCCGCGATATACAATTTGTCTGCTGGAATGCCACGTCACGAGCCCAACCATTCACCGCTTTTTTCCTTTCTATTGCTTATGGATTTCAATGAAATTTGTGAGCCTTACAGGATCGTGAAAATTGGAATATGATTTACATTTGGACGAGAAATAATCTATTAATATATATTACTATGAATACTATTGGAATAGTTATAAACACTTTCTCTTTTAATTTTTCCTCTTTTCTCCCCACCTGTTATCCCTTTGTGGTTCTATATTTGGTCGTATCTATATGATCACGACCTCCTGGATTCACAAATTGGTAGCTTGTTATCTATATCATGACACCATGAGCCCGACCGACCATGGTCCCTTTCAATACTTAGCCAATTATCTGTTCACCGGGTCCCTGGTTTGCGGTATCCAACATTTATGTCCCCTGTTCTTTCATATACATCTTGCACCCAAAGAAATTTCGTGATCTGCAATTTATTCTTTTACTAGTGAGAACTCACCAGGGGTTCGAAAAGATTGGTATTAATAAACGAACATTAGATGTTCTTTTGTGAGATGATTAGTCCTTTTTCCCTTTTCTTCTTGCCATGTATTATCGCTTTCTAGTTATATACTTAGTCTCCTTTTCATGCTTGTGGGTTATAGAGTTGGCGGGCTGACATATCTTGATCTCCATCTATATCCTCACATGATGAATCTGACTAACCACTCTTTCTTTCCATACTTATCCAATTTTATGGCTGCGATTGTCGGGTTGGCGCTTTCAAACTCTGTTGCTTCTTGTTCCATGATATACATATTGCACTCAAAACTTCAGTGATCTACAATTCCACCGCAAAATCCTTATCCCTTTTTCCCCTTTTCTTCTTCTTCATATGACGAATCCGACTGACTGCTCTTTCTTTCCATACTTAGCCAATTTTATGGCCACACTTGTCGGGTTGGCGCTTTCGAACTCTATTTCTTCTTGTTCCATGATATACATCTTGCACTAAAAAATTCCTTGATCTACAATTCCACCGCGAAATCCTTAGCCCCTTTTTTCTTTTCTTCTTCCTGTGTATTATCGCTTTCTTGTTATATGTTGGTTGTGGAGCCTAATTATCTTTCTGATTTAGAGGTCTTTTACTTTCAGCCGTGTTTATACCCCATGAAGTATTTACACCCCAGAAGTATGTACACTCTTCCATGCGGGGGATTGCAGAGGGGGGGTACCCCCTCTGCGGGGTCTGTGGGGGCTATCCCCCCAGCTGGGGGGTCTAGGGGCAAGCGGGCCCCCAGCAGGGGTTCGAGGGAAAAGCCTCTGAAGGAAAAATTGCCTTGTAAATGTGTATTGTAATTTCATTGTAAATCTGGACCATTCATTATAAGGTCGCAGATCTAACAATAGAGATTATGTTAGGGTTTTTTGCCCTAGAAGACAACTCTCTTTTATGAGGGAAATGTATTGCGGCTATGGTTGAGGGCAAATATTGTATTCTGAGATAGGATATTGTGAGAGAAAGAAGAGGAAGTTACAGTGGATTTTGTTGTAGGTTGTATCCCTTCATTTGCTGGATAATAATAAAGAAAGGACCTGGCAATTTCTCTGGTGGATGTAGCCCACACTGGGTGAACCATGTAAATCTGTGTCTCTCTTGTATTATGTATCTTCTGTGTTTTGTTTCCGCATTTGTTTTATTTTATTGCTCCGTGGTCCTGTTTTTTCTAACAATTAGTATCAGAGTGAAAGGTAACTCACAGAAAAAGAGGGTTCCTGGTTCGAGTGTGAGCAATGTTGGAAGATGGAAAGTTTAGGGTCGAGAAATTTAACGGCCAAAAATACTAGTTATGGAAGATGCAGATGGAAGACTATTTATATCAGAAGGATCTATTCCTACCATTGGGCAGAACAACAAAGAAGTCGATGGCTACGAAGGACGAAGAATGGGAGATTCTTGACATAAAGGCTCTAGGAACGATACGACTGAGCTTGGCAGCGTCGGTGGCTTTCAATATTTCCAAAGAAAAGACAATGAAGGGTTTGATGGATGCATTGGCCAAATTGTATGAAAAACCATCGACATCCAATAAGGTATTTCTAATGAAGAGATTATTTGAAATGAAGATGTTGGAAGGTGGGTTTGTTGCAGATATTTTAAATGATTTTAATACGGTTACTAATCAACTAAGTTCTGTAAAAGTGGACTTTGATGATGAGGTCAGGGCTCTTCTAATCTTGTGCTCATTGCCAGAAAGATGGAATGGCTTGGTCATGGCTGTAAGTAACCCCGTCTCTGGTT
>JASDQU010337001.1:0-12586 GCA_032191745.1 Picea mariana | reverse complement strand
AATGCTTTCTTAGATCAGTTTGATTTCAACAACATAGATTAGATTAGATTAGTTCTACTTCAATTCTGCATATACAGTGTGTGTGCTTCGTCAGTCTATGTACCCCGGGTTGACAATTAAATGGTTGGGCAAGTACTACAATGTTATTATAACGACATAGATTTCGCTTGACACTATCCACATCTATGATTGTCCTGATTTCTTGAACTTTGTTCTCTGATCTTCTATTATTGCAAATTCATTTTTCTTCCATGTTTCTTTTAATTTTTTTGTCGTATTGTATGAAGCATTTCTTATTGACTATTTTCTTGAGTTCCAACAGTTATGGGCTTTGTGGCCATATCCACCACAACTGTAGAATCTCATAGTGTAACAATGTGTAGCAATATGTCCAACATGATTGTAGTTCCAACATCTTATACTTTTGTTGAACCTACCAAATTTTTTTCTTCCATGATGCCTACAATCCAAGGCTTTATGGCCATATTCATTACAAGAAAAACAATAACCATTAAAAACACTCTCATACCTTATTTGATTCATCCATGAAGGTTTCTCTCTTCTAAACTTTCTTTGAGGTATATGAGTAGCTTTTGGATGTCTTCCTTGATCTGGTCTTCTAAATTTTGTAGTGTTTCTTTTATTTCTTGAACATGAAGAACCTGTGTCATACATGCTTTCACTTTTTACAAATGAAGGAGTTGTGTCAGACCTATCTTCATCCTTTACAAAAGAACGACCTATGTCAGACCTATTTTCACTTTTTACAAATGAAGGACCTGCATCAGGTTTCTTAAGAGTATTGATTTCTTCCTTCTTGTATCGAAGACAGGATTTTTCATTTGGTGATCTCTAACTATCCAAGATCTCATCCAGGGTCATGGAGCTATTCAAGAACTTGATTTGGGTGTTTGACTTCTCAACCTTCTTTCTAAGATTCACAAATTTTGCTTCCATATTATGACATGATTCTTCCTTTTTGTTCAGTTGGTTCCTCACTACATCCTCCCTTCTTTTGGCTTCTTCAAGTTGGATTTTAAGATTGACATAGATTTCCCTTAGTTCTTTTAGTTCTGCAAGGTTTTTTCTTGGTTCATCATCTTCCTTCTTTTCTTATTTTGCTTGACTGATTTCATTTTTCAGTCTCTCGATCTCCTCTTCCTTTTCTTTTTTTAGACTAGTAACTTTTGTTTTCAATATTTTGATCTCTTCTTCTTTGTTTTCTAATTGAATCTTTTTCTTAGATATGATTTCTTCATTGTCTTTGAGCTTTTCTTTTAGTTCCAGGATATGCTTATGATTGCTAATCTCATCATCATCCTTCTTATTTTCTTTTACTTGACTAATTTCTTTGTTCAACTTCTCAATCTCCTCTTATTTTTCTTTTGTTAGAATCTTTTGCTTAGATATGATTTCTTCATTGTCTTTGAGCTTTTCTTTTATTTCCAGGATATGCTTTTGATTGCTAAGCTCATCATCTTCCTTCTTCTTTTCTTTTACTTGACTAATTTATTTCTTCATCTTCTTGATCTCCTATTATTTTTCTTCTAACTGATTATCCTGCTCATATATTATCTTTTCATTGTCCTTGATCATTTCCTTTATTTCCAAGATATGCTTTTCACTCTTTTCAAGAAATTCTTTAGTGTAGTCATGAAGATAGTTATAGTCTGAATCATTATGGTAATAGTGGTATTCATAGAGACTCCAATCAACCTTTTGTTTGGCCTTTGATAGTTCTTCTTCTACATATTCCATGGGATAAATGCTAACATAACGTTATTTTATTGTATCTGAGTCTTCTTCTTTACTTGCATGGGAGGATTCAATATCAACATTATTGCAATAAAAATATTGTGGAGAGTCTTTACCTTTATTGATGGCTAAGTCTTCCTCTTCATCCTTGATAGGAATGTATTATGTGTCTTGTCTTTTGATTTGATACATATCTTCTAACTTCAGCCATAAGTCCTTAGCGGATGTGCATAGTTCTATGCTTGCCTTGACTGTATCTAATAATCCATTGAGAAGAATCGTCAATGCCACTTCATTGTTCTTCCTTGCTCTTCTTTGGACTGTAATCTTGGATAGATTTTTTGATGTAGTTAAGTCCCATGGATTTCTTACTACTGAATTCCAAACTTCAAATCCTTTTGACTTCAAATACTATTTCATACTACTGAATTCTTACCACTGAATTCTTACTTCAAATACTATGGATTTCTTACTACTGAATTCCAAACTTCAAATCCTTTTGACTTCAAATACTATTTCATATTTTCTCTCCATGAAGAATAATCCATTCCATCAAATAAGGGAGCTTCAATTACGAGAGAGCCATATGTCCACCCATTTCTTCAGAATCTACCTTCCAGTGTTTAAACTGTGCTAAAGGAACCCGCTTTGATAACAATTGTTGAACACATCACCCACACTAAGAGGTGCAGGTGAATTAGTGTGTGGACTTTTATAACTTTTCTTCTTGCAAGTTAGAATTTAAAACATAATTGTACAGATTAATAATAATCAAATCATAATCACAATGGACACAAGAGATACCAAATGTTTGTATAAGATTTTGTATAATTTATATGTGAATAACTAATAAAGATTTTCCCAGCACCAACTATTTTTTTTCAGCACCAACTGAAGTAAGGAGCACCAACACCTAGGAGAGAACCAACTCTCAAGAGAGCACCAACTATTTTTTTTCAGCACCAACTCCTAGGAGAGAACCAACTCTCAAGAGAGCACCAACTCTCAAGAAAGACCCAACTTTCCACAAGACCCAGCTTGTTGATAGAACGCAATCTATCCAACTAGAGTTCATATAGTAATTCAACTCTAGTAGCAGTGATCCATTATTGAATCAACTCTATTTCATGATCAGAGGTATACCATCAACACTCATCACCGCACTTCATCTTGTCTTTGAAATTCGCACCTTATTCACTTCTTCTTTCCTTTGATATTTGTGCCTTATTCACTCCTTCTTCTCTCTGATATTCGCATGGACCTCAGGTCCGTATCCCTTCATTTTTCTCCACAGACCGCTCTTTCTCAGTGAGCCTATATTTTTCACAAGCCTGCCTTCGTCCCCAAGAACACCATCTAGTGAACCAATCATGGTTTTATTTATAGTTTCTTATGCTCAAAACTTGTTTAAGTTATTGGTCCAAATTGTGCAACAAGTTATAACTAACTTGTTCATTTACAACAACTTTTGGGACCACCAGAGATCATCATTCTGGGTCTTCAACTTTACACCTGGAATCCCTTTTACTTTCATAAATCGATCATAGGTATGGATCGATTTCCTTCGTCTCTGTGATTACAGAAATTGGTGCTTCCTTCAAACCATGTTCATATGATCATTGGCGTAGAACCACAAGCTTATCAATTTAAGCGACACATTACATTCTGCCTTTTAAATGTCTTTACCATATGACCAATGGTGTTATTCAGATGTTAGGCGAGACGATTGCTTGAGAACTTATCAATTCAACAGTCACGATTCAATCTCCCAATCAGATGGATGATTGTTGGGACTTTGGGACTTCGCAACCTTTCAAATATCCTAAAGAAGATTTTGTCGAACAGATCGGACAGTTCTCATTTATATCACAGAACTGGATCAATGGTCATATTTGATCCTTACATCTATCCTTTCATTGATTAATCTGACGACTAGGACTTAATCAAGTATTGAGATGGATGGCCACCATTTACTTCAGGACTTCGGCTATTATACTTATATTATCCTTCCACTGTATTTTGATCAATGATTGAGAGTGTACCCAAAGTATTCTTCAGATCGGATGACCCATGTCCAATTCGAGACTTTGGCATTCGGGACTTCGGAGGTTTCGAATAAGCATTGCTCCATTTTCCTCTGGAGTGATCACCTGTTGAGTAAGTCATAAGTGGTGGAGACCTCTTGCTTTTAGTTAATACTTCCACTTACAATATCCTTCCACTGTAGTAGATCAATGGTTGAGAATTCTCCTGAAGTGATCTTCAGATCGAACGTCTTGTGTCCACTTCAAGACTTCAAAATTCAGGACTTCGGGACTTTGGGCAAGTGTTGGTGGTAAAACTCCTAAAGTAAAACTCTCGCAATGGCATAACTTTCTTACATCACTTGATGATGTGTCACGAGTTGAGTAGCTTCCATGTGTCACTCATATTCGTGATTTTCACATACCTGAAATGTTGAATCAGCTTGACACTTGTCATTATCTTATTTCCCCATGTGTCATTGTTGACGTGGATCTCCTCATGTGGCACATGTTCTTCTCCTAGATCTAATAGTTGTCCTAACTCTCGAACTGTATCTTAGATCGAAAGTTGAGAATGACTTCATACCTTCATCCTTCGGGACTTCGCGACTTTTGACATTTGTTGGTCGTGAAAAATCCTGGAGTAAATCTCTCAGAGTGACATAACTTATTGACGTCACGTGTTGACATGGCATGAGCCAATTTCCTCTTGACACTTTTCATCATCTGATTATGCCATGTGTATTTTCTGACATGGTCTGTTGACATGGTCTGACACATGTTCTTATTGACGTGGTCTGCCAGATGTCCTTGTAGACATGGTCTGCTTACGTGGTCTTCCACATGTCCTTGTAGACGTGGTCTCCTAACGTGGTCTGTTGTCGTGTCCTTGTAGTCATGGTCTACTGACGTGGCCTGCCACATGTCCTTGTTGACATGATCTACTGACATGGTTCTCCCTGATCTAACGATCAATTCATTTTCTCTAGATCTGATGGTCCTTATTCATTTCGGATTTTGGGCTTCGGGTAATTCGAGTTTCAATTTCCCAATCCTTCCGAAGTGAGATTCCTCGAATAGTAACTGATGCAAGAGCATCACCAACATCAAGCGAGCGTGGGGCAGGCACCAACACATTTTGGCACATGATAAAATTGTTTGAATGTTTTTGAAGTAGATACACCAAACATAAATGAAATATTTAAGGAAGGACGTACTTCCATATTGTAAAACAGACCTTGAGCGTCCTGCTCTCGTCTGTAGTAGGTGAAGGCATTTATGTTAGTTATTGTAATTAGATAGCTTTAAATTTTCCTAGATTTGACAGTTTCAGGAGCCAGAGGGAAAACAGATATAGACACCCTCACTTGTATCATTGTAATATTAGCAAGATAAGCAGCATCATGAGCATAGAACAGAGAGAAGAGAGTAGAGAGTTGTAGTTGAAAACACCCATGTACAGAGACTTGAATTAATAGAAAGAGCTTCGATTCAAATTCATGGTGTCATATTTGTTCTCTGTGTATGCATTGTGAATGTTATGCTCATGGATGTTTATTCCCTGTTATGCATTTTCTTTGATGTGTGAATGTATGATTTCATGTTAATGTATGAAATATGAAGAGAGGGAGAATAGAGAATGAGTTTCCATTGTTTCTCTATCTGAGCAAGAGTTTTCCTGCAAGGAGTGTAGCGAAATTATCCGCAAGGTGTGCGTTGACAGAAGTCAGAGTTCATCTCCACAAGCTCAGGAGAGATAACACTATTTTCATTCTCGCAGAAGTGCAAGTCAAGCATAGGAGCCATGCAAGGAGTGTGTAGGCCGAGTGAAGTCTCAGTGTTTGCAAACTGAGCGAAGTGATGGAAAGACTAATTTTGTAGAGAGTGCACAGATTCGGAGAATTCAAATATTGGGAAGTATTGAAGAGTTGCCACAAGGAGTGCATGCAGGAGTATTCTTGAAGACTCGAGTTGTCGAAGAAAAGATTAGGAATTTTAGTGCCTTGAAGTATTGGAAGGAGGCGCAGTGAAGGTGTTTTGCAGGAGGACAATTTCCGTAAGAGAACATTTTGTTCGTTTCGCAGAAATCACCAAGGAGGAAATTGACGGTCGGAGTTCTCCATGGAGAATTCACGAGGTCCCGGAAGCCATCCGATCTTCCAGAGGAGTGAGAAGGTTACAGAAGCATTCGTCGAGCGTAAAGCTCGGGAAAAATTGGTCGTTGGATCACTCGCAGAATCGGGTCTCGGGGATTCGTGAGTTGAAAGGTCGAAGTCTTTGTATCAAAACTTGTGAGGTCGTGAGGTGCGAAGTCTCGAGATAGTGAAGGAATCTAAGTCGTTCACCGGAAGAAGGACATGCATCGCAAGATCACCCGTATCGGGGACTCGGATATCGGAGGTCAGAAAGGGAGGTCATTCAACTTCGTGAGAAGCGAAGTCGTGAAGTAATCTAAGCCGTCCATCGGAGGAGGACAGGTGGTAGAGATCATAGGATCTCGCGAACTCGGAGGTTCGCTGGGTGAGAGCCCAAAATTTATGTGCTCAAAGTTGCGAGAAGCGAAGTCGCGAAGTGTCGAGGTTGCACCTAAGAAACACATGGAAGAATCGCAAGGTGGGCCCGGGAAGTGGACCGACTGAAACACATCACACATCTGGAGGAGTCAACATTCTTTTGACCTCTCGCCTCTCAGGGACTTGGGAGATAAGGGAACGAAAGTTTGAGCCTTCGACTCATGAAGTCGTGAGTAGCGAGAACGAGAGGAGAAAAGTCAAATCTTTCCTCTCAGGGGTTCGGGAAGGAAAGGTGCCAAGTTTGAACCTTCGAACTCTCGAAGGCGCGAGAGGCGAAAGGAACTAGTGCTTAGCCTAGCCAGTGGTCACATAAGGAGGGTGCTGAAAAAGTAAGAGCTATATCCATTTCGCGATTTCGGATATCACGGAATTGGAGGAGGAAGAGTTGGGGTTTCAACTAGCGAACTCACGAAATCGTGAATCGTGAAAAAGAACCTGTGGATCGATTTGAAAGGGGATTCCAGCAGAGAATCCGAAAGATCCGATCTAGCTCGAAGGGCATATAGAATGATCCTGTGAGAGGATCTCGATCCCAAAGGCCGATAGGTCTGCATCATTTGGTATCAGAGCAGAGAAAGATTTATTTTCTTTTTATAGCAGGGAAAAGGAAGATTCACCATGCCACTAAGAAGAAGAGACAGACAAACACCCGATCCGCCAAAGGATAGGGAAATGCTGAGAAGAAGGGGTAGGCAGATGCCTGATCCAGCCATGGAGAGAGAGATGCATGACCTACACGCCATACTTGAGGACATGGAGACAGCACAGAGGCACACAGTCGGTGTTGGGGATCTTAGTGATTCCGAAAGTGAAAATGAAGCGGGACATGACGAAGAAGAAGTCACAGCAAAAGATGCAGCAAATGAATGACTACTTAGGGCTGTTGCAAGGATGGGTGCTAAGGTAAAAATGGACATTCCAGTATACGAAGGAAACCTGGATGTTGAAGAGATTCTAGACTGGATTAGAGCTTTGGACACATATTTTGACTATGAAGATGTCGAGAAGGACAAAAAGGTCAAACATGTTGTCACAAGATTGAAAGGACATGCAACATTGTGGTGGGATGAGCTACAAGCTGACAAGCGCTGCAAGGGAAAGCAGAAGATCAAAATTTGGGATAGGATGATTTCGAAGATGAAGGTGAAATTCATTCCCAGGGATTACCAGATTACTCTATTTTGAAGAATATAGAATTTGAGACAGAAACTGATGTCAGTGAAGGAATATACTGAAGAATTCTACAAGTTGAACATCAGGGCAGGTCATTGCGAAAGTGATGATGAAAAAGTTGCTAGGTACATGAATGGTCTGAGATATGACATTCAGAATGAGATGATCATGACGACCATCAGAACGGTGGAAGATGCTCATCAGATGGCTCTAAAAGCTAAAGAGAAGCTGAGCCGAAAACAAGGTCAAAGAGGCCGAGGCAGAATTCAAGCCAGAGGCAAATCAGTTGCCCAAGATAGAAATTAGAAACCCAAGGAAGACTAGAAGAAACCTCAGACTCAAATTGAGAGAGGTGGAAGTTCACAGAGAGGGCAGCAGACCAAACAGAAAGGTCAGTATGCTAATGGGAACATTTTTCCTCGTACCAGAGGTAGATGAAGAGGAAGAGGTGGAGTAGTGAAATGATTCACATGTGGAAAGAATGGACACAAGTATTATGAGTGTCCATATAGAAAGAAAGAAGGTGGTGAAACTCACATCACCGAATCATAGAGGTGGAATGTTGAGGCAGAGGATGCTGAAGGTGGAAGATCGTTGATGATGCGAAAAGTTCTCTTAATGCCAGAGAAGGTGGTGGAGAATCCAGTGCAAAGGAACATACTTTTTCAGACTGCTTGCAAGACCAAGGATAGGGTATGCAAGGTCATTGTAGACAATGGTAGCATGGATAATCTCGTTTCTACAAAGATGGTAGAAAAACTTGAGCTGGAGATGATTAATCATCCAACCCCATACAGAGTTTCGTGGTTGCAAAAAGGACATCAGGTAAATGTCACTAAGCAATGTTTAGTTGAGTTTAAAATAGGAGGGTATAAAGAAGAAATACTCTGTGATGTTATTCCTATGGATGTTTTTCATCTATTGTTGGGTAGACCGTGGCAATATGACAGGAATGTGATTCATGATGGGAGGATGAACACATACACCCTATAGAAAAATGGGAGAACTCACATGTTACTTCCAATCAAGGATAAAGAGGTGAAACTTGAAGTAAGCAACACTGTACTTCTCATGAGTGGGAAGGAACTTCTTACAGAGGTTAAGAAGAAGGAGGAACCTCAATTCATTGTGGTCAGGAAGCAAAAGATTGTTTTAACCAGCACAAGGGTAGATGATTTACCAGAAGAGGTTCAGAAACTATTGGAAGAGTTTGCTGACATAGTAGTGGACGAACTACCTCATTCATTGCCACCAATCAGAAGTGTGAGCCATCATATTGATCTCATACCTAGATCTAGTTTACCAAACAAAGCAGCGTATAGATTGATGCTGCAGGAGAATGAAGAAGTCAAAATAAAGGTCCAGGATTTAATGGATAAAGGTTTGGTTAGAGAAAGCTTGATTTCGTGTGTTGTTCCGACAGTGCTCAGTCCAAAGAAAGATGGAGGCTGGAGGATGTGTACTGACTTGAGAGTGATCAAAAAGATAACCATCAGGTACAGATTTCCATTGCCAAGGATGGATGATTTGATGGATTGCTTAAGTGGAGCCAAAAAAAATTTGAAGATTGATTTGAAGAGTGGTTATCATCAGATTCGCATGAGAGAAGGAGATGAATGGAAGATAGCATTCAAAACCAATGAAGGGTTATATGAATGGCTTGTCATGCCTTTTGGTTTAACAAATGTGCCAAGTACTTTCATGAGATTGATGAATGAATTCCTAAAGGATTTCATTGGAAAATTTGTCATTGTGTACCTTGATGACATACTGATTTTCAGCAAAATAGAGGCGGAGCATCTGAAACATTTGGCTACAGTGATGAAGAGATTATAGCAAGAGAAGTTGTTGATAAACATGAAGAAGTCATCATTCATGAAGACAGAGCTCATTTATTTGGGTTTTGTTATTTCTGCAGATAAATTGAGGATGGATCCAGATAAGGTGGAGGTGATTAAGAATTGGCCATCACCGAAGAGTATATTTGAGGTGAGAAGTTTTCATGGATTGGCTAGTTTCTACCGAAAGTTCATTAGGAATTTCAGCGGAATTAGTGCACCGATGATGGACACAGTGAAGAAGAGACACAAGTCTTTTCACTGGACAGAAGAGGCTGAGAAAAGTTTTAATTTGTTGAAAAGGAAAATCATGGAACAACCAATTTTGGTGTTGCCGGATTTCAAAAAGACATTTCAGGTAAAATGTGATGCAAGTGGATTTGCAATAGAGGCAGTCTTGAGCCAAGAAGACAGGTCGATAGCATACTTCAGCGAGAAGCTGAATGAAGCGAAAGTGAAATACTCTATGTATGACAAGGAGTTATATGTTATTATCCAATCATTAAAGAAATGGAGGCATTACTTGATCCCTAAGGAGTTTGTCTTATACAGTGACAATCATGCTTTGCAATTTGTGACTCAACAGGAGAAGTTGAATCAAAGACATGTTAAATGGGTTGAATACATGCAGAACTTTACTTTCGTAACTAAGCATATTTCTGGAACTGCTAACAAAGTTGTTGATGCTTTGAGTAGGAAATGTTTGTTGTTGCAGGAGTTCAGAGTCAAAACAATGGGTTTTGATGATCTTAGGGACATGTACAGAGATGATCCGGATTTTAAGGAGGCGTATGAAGCAGCTGAGAATCCAATTCTCAGAGACAGAGGTCAATGGATAGAATACATGATCTAGGATGGATTTTTATTCAGGGGTAATCAATTATGTATTCCAAAATGGTCCATCAGAGAGAATTTGTTGAAGGAGAAACACAGTGGAGGATTGTCTGGGCATTTCGGTCATGACAAGACATTTGCAAAGTTGAATGATTCATATTTTTGGCCAGGAATGTGAGCATATGTCAAAATATTTGTGGACAGATGTAGAACTTGTCAACATTCAAAAGAAAGAGGCAGAATGCAGGTTTTTATCAACCATTACCCATACCTGAGAGACCATGGGATGTAGTCAGCATGGACTTCATATTGGGGTTGCCAAGAAAAAAAAGAGGGTTTGACTCAATCTTTTTGGTGGTGGATAGATTTTCCAAAATGGCACATTTCATTCCATGTCAGAAAACCAGTGACGCAACTCACATTGCGAATCTGTTTTTCAAAGAGGTCATTCGACTTCACGGCTTACGAAGGAGCATAGTTTCAGATCGAGACACCAAGTTCGTGGGACACTTCTGGAGAACCTTATGGAAAAAGATGGGAACAAACTTATTGTTCAACTCACCTCATCATCTTCAGATGGATGGACAGACAGAAGTTGTGAACAGAATTTTGGGAGACTTGCTGAGGAGCTTGGTGACAGAACACCACAGTCATTGGGACAATATTCTACCACAAGCGGAATTTTCTTATAATGATTCAATTAATAGGAGCACAGGACAGAGTCCATTTCAGATTGTCTATGGCATGTAGCCAAGAGGAATTTCTGAGTTGAGAGATTCAGAACATGTTGTGACTAAGAGCGCTAGTGTAGAATATTTCGCAGAAGCGATGAAGGAACTTCACAGCCAGGTGAAGGAGCGATTACAGAACTCGAGCCAAGAGTATAAGTGCAGAGCAGATCAACACAGGAGACAACTTCAATTTGAGGTTGGTGATTTAATTCTATCACATCTAAGAAAGGAAAGGTTCCCGAAGGGGACATATAACAAACTGAAGATGAAGAAGATTGGACCATGCAAGGTCTTGAAGAAATTTGGGGCAAATGCTTATGAGATTGAATTACCCGATGGGAACGGAATTTCTCCGATATTCAATGTCTCAGATTTGTACCCATACAAAGCTGAAGCAGGAACAAGTGATGAACAACCAGAGGTTCAGTGGACTAAACAGATGCCAGTTGCAGAGAAACCACAGATGGAACGCATACTGGACAAAAGAGTCAACAAGAAGACCAGAAGAAAGGAATACTTTGAATACTTGGTCAAATGGAAGGGACATCCATATGAAGATGCCAGCTGGGAGAATGAAGCAGAGATTCAAAAGCATGGACAGACCGTGCGAGAGCTCATGGACAGGATCCCATGAGAATTTTCAAGCGAGGGAGTATGATGAAAGAGCATCACCAACATCAAGCGAGCGTGGGGAAAGCGCCAACGCATTTTGGCACATGATAAAATTGTTTGAATGTTTTTGAAGTAGATATGCCAAACATAAATGAAATAGTTAAGGAAGGGTGTACTTCCATATTGTAAAACAGACCTTGAGCATCCTGCTCTCGTCTGTAGTAGGTGAAGGCATTTATGTTAGTTATTGTAAGTAGATAGCTTTAAATTTTCCTACATTTGACAGTTTCAGGAGCCAGAGGGAAAACAGATATAGACACCCTCACTTGTATCATTGTAACATTAGCAAGATAAGCAGCATCATGAGCATAGAACAGAGAGAAGAGAACAGAGAGTTGTAGTTGAAAACACCCATGTACAGAGACTTGAATTAATAGAAAGAGCTTTGATTCAAATTCATGGTGTCGTATTTGTTCTTTGTGTATGCATTGTGAATGTTATGCTCATGGATGTCTATTCCCTGTTATGCATTTTCTTTGATGTGTGAATGTATGACTTCATGTTAATGTCTGAAATCTGAAGATAGGGAGAATAGAGAATGAGTTTCAATTGTTTCTCTATCTGAGCAAGAGTTTTCCTGCAAGGAGTGCAGCAAAATTATCTGCAAGGTGTGCATTGACAGAAGCTGGAGTTCGTCTCTGCAAGCTCAGGAGAGATAACACTATTTTCATTCTCGCAGAAGTGAAAGTCAAGCACAGGAGCCATGCAAGGAGTGCGCGGGCCGAGTGAAGTTTCAGTGTTTGCAAACTGACCGAAGTGATGGAAAGACTGTTGTTGCAAAGAGTGCATAGATTCAGAGAATTCAAATACTAGGAAGTATTGAAGAGTTGCCGAAAGGAGTGCATGCAGGAGTCTTCTTGAAGACTCGAGTTGTCGAAGAAAAGCTCAGGAATTTTAGTGCCTTGAAGTATTGGAAGGAGGTGCAATGAAGATGTTTTGCAGGAGGACAAGTTTCGTAAGAGAACACTTTGTTCATTTCGCAGAAA
>JASDQU010337000.1:0-12590 GCA_032191745.1 Picea mariana | reverse complement strand
TTTCGGAATCCCTTTGGAGGAAACTTACTTTGACCTCCACGTTTCAAGAAGAAGCTATGTGAGTGAGAAATGACTTTTGTGTGTGAGTGAAAGTGTGCCAATTTTAGTGAATTAGATGTCACCTTGCTGCATGTGGACTTCGCTTAGTCCTTACAAGAGTGTGATTACCTAATTAGCTAGATGTATTTGGTACAACCTTGCGTAATTCAAAAGCCCTAGGAAGCTAGCATGTGGACATGTGGGTCCGTTACTATCCTTTAACTCTCTATGGTGATGTAATCTAGAAAAGCTTGAAACTATCCTAGATTGAACATGTGGGCATGTATGGGCCCATTACAAACCTTTAAACTTTCCTAGTTTTTTGATCTAAGAAAGCACAATTCCAAACACTATCCTATCTTTGTAGCATGTGGGCATGTATGGGCCTGTTACAATATTAAGATACGTTCGAAAAATAAAACTAAGAGGGGTCCCAAGAAGGGCCGTTGTCCTCTCCTAAAGGTTTTAAACTTTGTTTTAAAGGAGATGAAATTGGTTCCCAATTCTTTTTCTGATTCTCAAGGTCGCTTGAAGGCGCGAGAGAAGAGCATACTAAGTGATTGGTGATTCAACTTCTAGTCCCAATGTAATCTTAGATGTGATTAAAAATGGTTACCACCTTATCTTGTAAGTCAAAACAAGCCATCCATGTGGCAAAAAACAAATAAGGGAAATTGTTTTTTATCCTCCTAAGTGCCTATGTGTGTTCAACTAACCCCTTTATATGATGAGGGGACTAAGTGTGGTGCAGTGTTTAGAGCATGCTTGACATCATTTTTAAGAAGGCAAAAGACCTTCCCCACATCCCCACAACTTACAATGTGAAATTTTTCTCAAATGCGCGGCCCCTAGTGCAGACAGAGGCGCACAGAGCGCAAGCGTGCAAACAGAGTTGAGACAGAAAGCGCATGCGCGCAGAGAAGAGCTGTTACTTAAGCGCATGCGCACCCGATGCGCGTCTGTGGGGCGAAATACCCGCGCACCTGTGACAAATGGCTGAGAAAGAAAATTCGGATGGATTTCTCTCAATTCTCCCTTGAATTGGATGGTTGGCAGGTCAACCTAGGCCGGTTAGTGCACCTGCAAGTTAAACAAACTAAAAGAAGAGAAAAATAAACCCAAATGAGGTAGGAATTCGATACCTTTCCGCAGTATGGTCGCCAATCTGTTGCACCCTTTTCGTCACCTTGGTGAGCAAATAAGAGGTGCTTACATGCCTAGTTGAGTTTTGTTGAGCATGACAGTTGTAGAGGAAAGAGTTAGAGAAAGAAAAACAAAACTATAAGCAAGAATTAAACTAATAAAAACTAAAATCATAAGCATATGGATATAGAGATAGCAAACACAAAAAGACCAATATCACCAATGTTTTTAGGCTGATCTATTGATGAAATCAAAGCACCAAGAAGAAAGGGGACTATGAGTCCCTTCTTCCTCCAAGGGAAGGCTCTTGGACCCTCACAAGCTTGCTCTTCTTACAACAAGAAAAATGAAAATGGTGATGAAAGAACTCCTTTGCAAACCCACTCAATGGAGAGGTGGATTACTCAATGAAATGGTGCCAAACTGATCTTGTCAAGGATGGAGTCCTTAAAACAATATAGGCAGCATAACATTACATGAAATTCCTTGAGAAAATGAGGTTTCTTCATGGCTTTTTATAGCATTGCATTGGGTTATTGTGTAACTCCTTTGTAGTGTGAAAATAGGCCATTTAGGGTATTATTAGGTCTTTGACCAGCCCACCATTCGGATCCAGCCTGGATTTGGAAGTCAAATCAGCTTGGGAGCTGAACCAGAAGTGGTTGGGAGGCCGACCACATTCATAAATGCGCCGTTTAGCAGGTGCACGGCTTTTTGTGCTAACATCCACGCATCGTGCACGTATGAGAGCATTCTACGTTCCTGTTCCGCGCATGTGCGCGCACACCCAACTTCTGTAAATCGCTCTTCAATTTTTCACTACTTTGTATAGTTTTTGACCTTTTTGGAATGCTGTGAGATTAATTCAAGGCCATGAATGACTTCATTACTATTTTGACGATGCTGAGTTCTTGTTGCCATGTGCGGACGAAATTCCAGTGATAACACATATATTCAAACATTCAAATAAAAATAAAACAATTTTAAGGCAAATTATGTAAACTAACATACACCAGAAACCCAAACCCATGCTTCACAGATCCCATGCAGACAAAACCATGACATGTAGGATTTGACAATCTATCATAATCACAACAATCACAGTTCCAAATCTATGAATATGAATATGCATATATATTAAACATTGATTCGATTGGCATTTACAAAACCTACTAATAAATATTACTATATTCTTTTAATTTTGATCTAAGCTGATTCTTTTACTCATATTCAAGTATTCACATATAAAACAAGTGTAGAGAAAATTACTTAAAAGATATAATTATAAATGTTACATTAGCACATAATCACTTTCAACTCTTATACGTAATTTTGGATATACATTATACACATAATTTTAATCAAAGGCGGGTTCCTTTGACATTTTCAAACCTTCCAAGAAATATTACTATTGTATTTTAGTTTTGATTTAAGATAATTCTTTTACTCTTATAGGTAATTTTGGATATACATTATACACATAATTTTAATCAAAGGCGGGTTCCTTTGACATTTTCAAACCTTCCAAGAAATATTACTATTGTATTTTAGTTTTGATTTAAGATAATTCTTTTAACCATATTCAGATATGTAGAGAACTAACATGATTTCAGAGCAAATTATGTAGAAGATATAATTATAAATTCTGTATTAAAATAATAACAAGAAACAAACCATGAACGAATCATGTTTAACTCTAACTCCTGTACATATAAAGATCTATCCCTAGTTTTTTTTGGGTATTTCCACATACCTTAAAAAAATTCAAATCCAGTGTGAGAAAGCAACTGTGTACATATAAACATATGAATCTTAGGTTCTATCCTTAGTTTTGTTTTATTTTTTACTCTCCACAAGTCGAATTTAATCAGATATGAAAAAAAAACAAAAACAGAAACACACATAATATATATAACTATCATACTTATAAAGAGATACAAAATTTAACTATCATACTTATAAAGAGATACAGAATTTTTGTTTTTTACTCTCCACAAGTCAAATTTAACGAGACATGGAAAAAAAAAAAAACAGAAACACACATAATATATATAATTATCATGCTTATAAAGAGATACAAAATTTTAAAAAATTTAAAATGCATGGAGTTCATTAGAAATTGTTTATTCCATTGGAAACAAATTAATAATCATATCAACATATTAATTAATCATAAATTTTGTATATTTAATTTTAACTTTATTAGATTCATAATAAAATATGTTATAAATTTTACACCATCACTCCCAAGGGTACCATGTCAAAAGCTATTCACTCTCTGCTTAGACATAAGGTAAGGGTAAATGCATATGCATGAGACTATGCAAAAGCTTGCATGCTAATAGTCAAGGAAATGAGAAATGGTGGGCACATGGAGGATGGGTTCACTTATAAGAAGTTCGATGAGGAACTTTGGCTTAACACCTTATTCATAAGTGACTGCTTCACATCCCTGAAGAAATCAATTTTCATTTATTATAATTTATTTCATATAGAATAGGGCATTTTTTCCATGATTCAATAATAGATTTAGATATCCGTTGAAAACTTTTTTCAGGATTTAGAGTTGTTGTTGAAGAACTTCAACATATTACATTGTATGAACATGAATGTTGTTGAAAACATACACCTAATGTATTGAAAGGGTAGACACTGAATCGATATACCGAGTCTATACGAGGTTTTCATGATGGTTTTTGAATCAAGGGATCTTTCTGTTTTGTCCAAATTTTTCTGTTATGCAAATATTTTCTTTATATTCTATGTGCTTAGATTATTTTCTTTTGGTGTGTATTTTGTAGAAGGTCAGATTTATCCTCCACCGGGTTTGCTGGGAAATAGAACACTATAAGACATGTGGGTTTAGAAGAAAACAAGACTAAGTCCATGTATTTAATAAGTTGTTCATGTTTGGATGAATATTTTGGTCCCTTTTTTGTTCTTCTTTAAAAGAAGGTATTTTTCCTGCTTGATTGAAAGTTGTTCTTCGTATAAGATTTTATTTTTTCTTTAGAAAATTTGATTCATGAGTTAGGGTTTGATCTTGATCTCTAAATGGAGACTTATGAATTGTGGTAAAGAAGGTGATATTGATGGTGGACGCTCTAGCAATTATATGTTGCTTGAGAGATTGTTTCCTTGTGGAAGACCGTACGTGCACGTGTTCTCAGAGATTGTGCATGATAGTTGGAGATATATTACTAGAGTTGTGGAGAAAATTTACAACCAAGGACATGAAATCAAAGGATGAAGCATTAAATTCATGACAAAGTGAGTCTGCAAATAAGAATATTGTAGGGAAGGGGGTTGCAAACTGTGATTTAGTGATTAGCAGAAAAGAAATCCCTGCATGCCTAGCACACTTAGATCTTTTGGAGCTCATATTTCTCTGAAATCATTGAGGCTTCATGCCCTCAGATCGAAACCGACAGAGAATAGTACCCTTATTGCTCTGCGACTTGGGATATTGTTGAGAGAAGATGGAGGAAATACTTTTGAATACTTGTGATGGTTACAATGGATCAAAATCGATGCATCCAAGGAAAAACCTACTTGTACTGCTTGCAAGGTCCAAAAGAAGAAATGTTCAGAGAAATGCGTGTGTGCACCTTATTTCCAACATAACGATCCCAACAAGTTCCTGCATTGGGCCTGTTTAATGCATATTAGGGGAGACGACCCACAGTAGGTAAAACTAAACTGTCAGTGTGATTTGAAACCTTGTACGCCTTTCCTTTATTGTTCTTATTGTTCTTGGTAGGAAATTAATGAAGCAATAAAATAAAGTGCTAACAAAATTGACATAGATACTGTAGCGACTTACTTGCCAGAGGGCTCTGCTAACCCAAGTCTACAAATAGACTGTCTGGTTCTGTTTCAAAGACATTTTCCTTATATCCTTTCATCTTTGACGGGAATTCTGTAACAAGGTTCAAAGTTCACTGCAATAAGTCCTAACAATCATCAAGGGATCATCTCTGCATCACGTTAAATCTAGACCAAACCAGACGATTGATTGAAGCCAAATATCTTCCATCTACATTCAAGTTGTCTTCCATGGCATTCACATACATTAATAGAAAGTATGAATCAATGGTCATACATTAATGCAAGTATGCATCAATGGCGAATCATAGGTATGTATCAATGGTTTGCGACTCTTGCAAGCGATGAAGAGAAGGGGCACACTCTTTGGCTTTCAAGGTCGTGAGGAACAAATGTGCACCCTCACCCTTTGGCTTTCAAGGCTGTGAGGATCATACACACATAAACATTGATTAGTGCAGTGACAACTTGATTGTTGTGCTACTAAGAACCTACATGATTACCATACCAATGCGCGCCAGTGTTGTAATGCATCGACTACAGTAACTTGGATTGTAGTAACCTATGTATAGTCAGTCTTTGCACCAGTAATATAATTTGTGGTAATTTAGTTCTTAAAATTGTTTTTTAATTCTTACAAAAAACCAAAATAAATTCTCCTACACCAAGGGGATAGTGTCAAATCACAATAAACTTAACCAATGAAAAATTGAATAACAAAAAATATAAATGTACTAAATCGATTTTGCTTATATAAAAAATGGAAATAATTTATATATTTAAAGAAACTTTGGGTATATTTTAAAAAAGACGTAAATCAATTTAAAGAAACATACAAAACACACCAACTAATATACAAAATGTACCAACTAATAAGGAGTCAAGGTGAAAGCTAGAGTCCATGCCTTCATCGGAGGTAGGGACTAAAGATAGCACATAAGGTAATCCTAATTTTTAAAAAGTTGAAAGGAAGCATTTCAGAATTTCACATTTACATTGTCCTTTCATGTAGATAAATTTTCCATCTAACATGATGGTGTTGTTTAAAGTCTATGTCAAATACACATCCTTGTTTCTAATTTAGAAGCAATTGCATTTACTCTTTCATTCTACTACTTTTAAAACACATCCAAATTCGATAGGCAGTAACATGACAGATGAACAATATCAGAATTACTTGCAAATGGAAAACCAAGAATAATGACCAACATGGGATGCAAGCGTTTGATGGGTATTTGTTATATTCTTTGCCGGGAGTGCAGGGGCATTTGAGGGAGTTATAGAGGGGAAATACCCCCTGTGCGGGGGTTTGGGGGCAACGACCCCAAGAATTTTGTTTCCTCAATAAACGTGTCACATTTTTCCTCCTTTTTCGTGTCGCCTCGATTTTCTTTCCATTGTTGGGAGGTTTTTTGGCACATGTTTTTTGCTGATGGTTTTCTATTTTCAGTTAAAGAATTAGGGTTGTTGACTAATCCATTGGGTTAGTGTTTTGGATGCCCTTGGATTCTATATGTATATTGTATTGTAAACAATGTATCACTATGAATGAATATAGAATATGATGGTCTTCCTAGTTTGGGTTTCCAGGGGGAAAATCTTTGTGTAATGTGTGTATTTGCCATTGTATATTTTCTGTTCTTTTACTGAAAATATATTTGTAGTAAATATTGTACAAGGTTAAAATATACATTTGGTATTGGAGCTTTGTTGGCTTCAGGGGGATGCCCTTGTGGTTAAGGGTTTGGCTCGGGATTGTGATAAACCTTGTTACAATGGGAGATTTGTGGTATTGATTTTTCAGGTGAAAATAAATGGCGAGCAGTTCAAAAATGGAGATCGAGAAGTTTAATGGGAAAATTTTTGAGCTGTGGAAACTCAAGATGGAAGATCTATTGGTGGACATATATTAGTGGATCGTAGTGGATCCAGGTACTGCACCTACAAGAACTTCAACAGATGACTGGAAAAAGTTGGATCGGAAGGCGAAGAGCACAATCCGACTGTTTCTCTCAAATTCAATATTATTGAATGTGTTAGAGGAAGCTACAACCAAAGATTTATGGGATAAGTTGGGGAAGTTGTATCCATATAAGTCCCTAGTAAATAAATGTTTCCTGAGAAAGAAGTTGTATAACATGAGGATGAGAGATGGAGACTCAGTGGCAAAGCATTTGAACGCCTTCAATACCGTGGTAAGTTAGTTAGTATATGTTGAGATTAAAATTTCAGATGAAGATAAGTGTTTCAGTTTACTATGCTCTTTACCAGACTCATGGGATAGTATGGTTGTGGCCACAGGTAGTAATACAACTGCCTTGAAGTTTGATGAAGTGGTCTCATCCTTGTTGTCAGAGGAGATGAGACAGAAAAACATGGAAGGACAGAGCACATATGCATTATTTGCAAGAGGACACTCCCAGGAAAGAAATAGATCTAAGTCCTCAAGTGGGAGATCTAAGTGTAAGGGTAGATCTAAATCTCTCGGAAATTTTGTAAAGGTATGGTGGAGATGTGGAAAATAAGGGCACTACAAGAAGCAATGCAGATCCAAAATTAAGAAAAAGAAGGGATTTGAAGAAGCTCCTTCGACAGAAGAAAAAAACTCCAAGGAAGAAGGAGAGGATGTGTACTTTGCTTCTTCAAGCACACATGCAGATCATGAGGCATGGTTGGTTGAAACAGGTGCATCCTTTCATATGACTCCGTATAGGGAGTGGTTCTGTGAATATGAAAGGTATGATGGAGGTAATGTTTTCCTAGGTGATGACTCGACAAAAAGAATCATAGGATGAGGAAAAGTCAAGTTGAGGTTCATAGATGGAAGGATTATAACACTACCTGGTGTTTTGCACATCCCAGGTTTAGCTAGAAATTTGATTTTTGTAAGCAAAATGGACGATGCAGGGGTAAAAACAATATTTGAAAAGGAAACCTGCAGGATGGTTCGAGGAGTAATGGTGTTGCTGAAGGGATTTTGGTTTGGAAATCTGTATAAGCTCCAAGGGAGAACTATTAGTGATGGGTGTAATAGTTCCATTGTTCTTGATATTGGAGTTGAATAAGAAAGAAATCCTACAGTCTCTATAGAAAAGGTTATGCTGTGACATCAAAGATTGGGGCATATTAGAGAGAAGGGTATTCAACTACTACACAGTAAAGGTATGGTTGAAGGTATGCATAACTACTCTCTGGATTTTGATTTCCGTGAACAGTGTGTATATGGGAAGAAAAATCGGGTAAAATTCCCCTCTGGTGCAATGAGGGAAGAAGGAATTTTATAGCTAGTTCACAGTGATGTGTTTGGACCTGTGTCTGTTCCATCATCGGGAAAATCTATGTACTATGTCTCATTTATAGATGACTTCTCGAGGAATACTTGGATATATTTCCCCAGGAAGAAATCTGAAGTCTTTGACAAGTTTAAAGAGTTTAAGGATCTTGTTGAGAATCAAATAGAGAAAAGAGTTAAGGTGTCGAGGACAGATAATGGAAGAGAGTTCTGCGAGAATGAATTTGAAGAATTCTGTAAGAAGTGTGGTATATCAAGGTAGAAGACTATTCCATATACACCTCAACAGAATGGAGTTTAAAAAAGGATGAACATGACACTGATGGAAAAAGAAAGGTTCATGCTCAATAGTGTTGGGTTAGGGAAAGAATTATGGGTAGAGGTAGTGGGTACTGCATGTTACCTGGTCAACAGATCACCCTCATCAGTGTTGGATGACAAGACTCCACAAGAGGTATGGACTGGTAAGAAACCTTCTCTCACACATCTCAAGGTGTTTGGCTGTGAGGCTTATGTTCATGTTCCAAAGGAAACCACGAGTAAGCTAGATAAGAAGGATGAAAAGTGTATCTTTATTGGGTATAAAGATGGTCTCAAAGGTTATAAGCTTTGGAACCAAGAAACTAAGAAGGTTGTGTATAGACAAGATGTGGTATTTAGAGAAATGAAGGATGTTGCTAAACAAGAAGTCCTACCAAGTAAGGAAGAACCCGAGAAAATAGAGTTTGATTTAAAGGATGATGAATCAAACTCTACAAAAGAACATGAATAAGAAGAAGAATATCCTCATACTCCAGTATTGAGGAGATCGGTTCGAGAAATAAGGCTACCAGAAAGGGATACTCCATTTGATTTCCATTCAAATTTTTCTTTGTCTGTTACTGATGATGATCTTAGAACTGTTAGGGAGGTAGTGGATTCATAGGATGGAAAGCTCTGGAAAAGGGCCATGGATGAAGAAATGACAACCTTGGATAAGAATGCTTCTTGGGATCTAGTGGAGTTTCTGACTGGAAGAAATCCCATTGACAACAAATAGGTATTTAAAAAGAAGTTGAATGCAGAAGAAAAAGTGGAGAAATACAAAGCTCGGTTAGTAGCAAAGGGTTATTCCCAGGTTGAGGGAATTGATTTTGGTGAGATTTTTTCTCCTATTGCCCAATTAACTTCTATAAGATTTCTGTTATCTGTTGCTGCTACATTTGATTTTGAAGTAGAATAGATGGATGTGAAGATAAAATTCCTACATGGGGATATGGAAGAAGAAATCTATATGAAGCAGTCAAAAGGCTTTGTTGTGAAGGGAAACAAGGAGCTAGTATGCAAGATGAAAAAGTCCCTGTATGGTTTAAAACAATCACCAAGGACGTGATATCAAAAATTTGATACTTATATGATGGGACTTGGCTTCACAAGAAGCAAAGAGGATCAATGTGTGTATTTTAAATTAATTGGTGATATTTGATTTATTTGCTATTGTATGTGGATGACATGTTGTTGATAGGAAACAACAAGGATATTATTCAGGATGTGAAAACTCAGTTGTTCTCTAAATTTGACATGAAGGATCTCGGTGCTTCAAATTTCATTTTGGGCATGGAAATTAAAAGAGATTGGAAAAAGAGGAAACTCTAGTTAAATCAGAGAAAATATGTCGAGACAATATTGCAGAGGTTTAATATGCAGGAATGTAAACTGGTTAAGGTCCCTATTCATGTTGGTGTAAAGTTATCTATGGATCAATGTCCCAAGGCACATGAAGAGGAGGACGACATGTCTCGTGTTCCATATGCGAGTGCAGTTGGTATTTTGATGTATGCAATGATCTGTACTAGACTGGACATTGCACATGCAGTGGGAGTTTTGAAGAGATATATGTCAAAACCAGGGAAGGAGCATTGGACAATAGTAAAAAGGGTTTTCTGGTATTTGCGTGGCAATGCTAGCTATGGATTGTGCTACCAAGGAAGACCAGGATTGGACAGGGTGTTGGACATACATGGATTTTTGGATGCAAACTAGGTTGGAGATCTGGATCATAGGAGATCTACAAGAGGGAAAGTGTTTAACCTGTTTGGAGGAGAAATTAGTTGGATGAGAAAAAGACAGGCTGTAGTGGCACTTTCAACTACAAAAGCTGAATACATGGCAACCTCTTATGCAAGTAAGGAAGAAATATGGTTACAAAGATTGTGTTCAGGTATTGGGTTGGTACAACAAGATCTAAGGATAGATTGTGACAGTCAGAGTGTAATTTTTCAGGCAAAAAACCTGACTTATCATTCAAATATAAAGCATATTGATATTCAATATCACTTTGTGAGAGACATTGTTGAAGAAGAGAAAGTGTTTCTGATGAAGGTGGACACTTTAAAGAATGTTGCGGATTCATTAACAAAATATGTAAGCACTGAGAATTTCTCTTGGTGTAGAGGATCCATGGGAATTGCTGCCCTGGATTGTTGACAATATAACCCTATAACCCCATGTATGCAAAGAAAACAATAAGTGAGAGAATGTTTGGTATGTGTTATATTCTTTGCATGACTAGCTCCAGTGTTTGCTACATTGCGTCGAGCATGCGGGGGGTGGGGGGGGTTGTAGGGGTTTTGGGGGCAATGCCCCTGAGAATTGTTTTTGCCTCAAGAAATGTGTCACATTTTTGCTCTGTTTTTTTTGTCACCTCGATTTTCATGTCCATTGTTGTGCGGATTTTTGGCACATTGGTTTTGCCAATGGTTTTCTATTTCCGGTTAAGGAATTAGGGTTTTTGACTAATCCAGGTCATTGGGTTAGGGTTTTGGATTCCGCTGGCTCCTATATGTATATTGTATTGTAAACTATCACTATGAATGAATATAAAATCTGCTAGTTTTCTCGGTTTGGGTTTCCAAGGGAAAAATATCCGTGTAATATGTGTATTTTCCATTGTATCTTTTCTGTTCTTTTACTGAAAATATGTTTGCAGTAAATATTGTACAAGGTTAAAATCTACAACGTTCGACAGGAAATAATGAATTCGATAGGAAGTAGAATGGCAATGGATAATCTCATAATTACTTGCTACTGAAAAATGAATAATAACAACCAGCATGGGATTCAAGTGTGTCTACAAGAGACCAAGTTTGTCAAACACTTGTTTTCCTTCTTCTTCTTCTCAAAATTTGGTTAAATAAATCAAATGACCCTTTATTTCAATTGTTGTAATTGTTGTACCTTTAACAAGTCAAAAGTATTCTTACTAACCAGTTTAATGGTTAAAAAATTTATTTCAATCATTGTACCTTTAAGAAGCCCGAAGTATGCTTACTAACCAGTTTAATGGTTAAATACAAAAATGTACTTCAAAGTTTAAATTGACATTAATAAAATTCTTTCCATAACATTCCTAAATTCTTATCCATAGGGTCATAACAACTTCTGTGGCACTTGTTTGATATTTGATTTTATAGCTGTGGATTTCTTATTGGAAAAAACGAGTTGGTGGAGACTTGCATAAGCATGCTATAGATGAGTTTTCTAATAAAAACTATCTAATGGTTAAACTCTCACCAATTGACCATAGGCCAACATATCCCTGGTATACTGTAGTTCTTCCCGGTGAAGAAAATTTGATTTTGGGATGAAATTTTGGATGTTTGTCCAAGTCAAGGGGTAGAAACTTCCAAGCAATGAATCTATGGTGGGGATAGGCATATATTACGATTCCACTTCTATAAGAGATGCTTAAAAAAATTGTAGGCAATTCACATATGGATATTTCCTATGCTCATATAATTTGGAATCATAAAATTCACTCTGACACACCAACTATTGTATTTATTATTGAACTATACTACTACATGCATTTCTATTTGCTTGTTCATTATGCACATGGCATCTCTCCTTCCTAGCTTATAATCAATTTACTAAGTGATTGCTTGTTGATGAAGCTCATCTTCTCCATATGCACTGATTTGCAGCTTTAAATCCAGGCTTACATTGAATATTCTAGCTCTCCACACAAGGATACAACTTGTAATCCACCTCCAGGCCTGGGAAATATACACTAAATAATGCCTTTTCCACAACTCTGAAACTGACAAAATGAAATTGCAAGGCTAGCAAATGGAGGGCTATCAATATATATCTGTAGAAACACGCATGCTAGAGTTGTCACTCCTGCCCAAAAAAAATTGAAATTCAAATAACGCATGCACATTATTAGCAACAGGAATGCGTGTGCGTTCTTGTTAACACAAATCTCTCTCTCTCTCTCTCTCTCCCCCCCATCTTCCCCCTCCCTCCTTCT
>JASDQU010336998.1:607-12075 GCA_032191745.1 Picea mariana | reverse complement strand
TTATATTTGGTCTTCGATTGCACACATAACACAAAATAAGTATCAACTACCTTTCTTTATAATCTCAATCTCTCTGTTGGGTCGGTTGGATCTTTTTATTCTTTCTTTACAAACCCAAACCCTCTTTGCATAGGTTGGATCTTTTTATCAAAATTTTATGTTGAGTGAAGACAAGCACAAGGACAAACTAAAAAAACTGTTTCACTTAACTATTTTACTAAGAGTTGACTTATAAAGAACAAGTATAATATATACCAAAGATGCATATAAAAATTCTATATATTTACAAATATTTTCAAAAATAAATATTAAGCAACAAAAAATAAGTATCAACTACCTTTCTTTATAATCTCAATCTCTCTCTATTGAGTCCGTTGGATCTTTTTATTCTTTCATTACAAACCCTCTCTTTATTGTTTCATTACAAACCCTCTCTGCCTAGGTTGAATCTTTTTATCAAAATTTTATGTTGAGTGAAGACCTAAAGAACAATGACAAACTACACACCTAGACCTTAAGAGCTTTGCATATTCAACAACCTCATTTAGCATGTTTGCAGTAATTGTTTGTTGCATTGAGTCTAGAAGTTAAAAGGTATAATTATTAACGAGTTACAAATTGCAATAACTTTCATTCACTTACAATCTAGGAATRAACACATTTAGAATATTATGCTCCAATTTTCTTACTTTTTCCATGTTTGGTACAGACACCTGTAATTTTCTTATTCGATCACTTATACTTGTTCTTTGCACCTGCAAATAAGCGATCATAGTTATGGCCTAAATCTGTGAGAAAATACTTTAAAAATCACCAAATATTATGGAATGTACAACATAAATTCCCAAGAAAAAAACATTTTCCTAAAGAACCTTCAACCTTCAAGTACTAACCCTCTCTGCAATACTTCTGGATGTGTTGCACAACCTGGCTTTGCTCTAATCCTACAAGGAACAAATTCTTCCAGAATTTTCTCCAATGCAATTTCTGAAGATCCTGATTCGTATAAGCCAAAATGGTGATTTGCTAATGCTGATGCCGAATGCCTTCTAGCCTCTCCTTCCTAAAATAGAGAGCTCAAAATCAGAATTGATGTGAATAGTGATGGTATAAGCAAGTACAAAACACAAATTTAACAGATAATTTGAATGTATGGGATTGTAGACTGTGATAAACAAAAAACTTACTAGTTTTTTCTGTTCTCCAGATGCGCTGCCAGTTTTTTGTTCTCCATATGTGTTGCTAGTTTTTTTTCTGTTCTCCACGAACATAGTTTTTAGATTTTTTGTTCTCCATATGCGTTGCCAATTTCTTTTTGTTCTCTACAGACATAGTTCTTACAAGGGAAGAGAATGAATTTTTTTTCTCCAGATGGGATGCCATTCCAAGGACGCAGTTCTCAGAAGGGAAGATATTTTGCACTAGTTTTTTCAGTTCTCCATATGCGCTAACATTTTTTTTGTTCTCAACAAGAAAGGTTTTTAAAAGGGAAGAGAATGACCTTTTTGTTCTCCAAATGGGTTTCCCTTCCAAGGACGAAGTTCTTAAAAGGGAATAGATTTTGCACTGGTGGAGGCTTCACCAAATGCAAGCAGTGAATAAGAGAAGTGAATGAATGTAGAGAGATATCAATGATAAGCAAAAAAATGAAGCCAGTTGCATTGTCCATAATCCCTTCATTGTAACCCGCGTTCTCTTTATTGCAATCCACCAATTGTTGCTCTGGGAAAAAAACCAACTTCCCTATTTTGATATAGTTTATGCCCTCTACGGAAGCTATAGTCGAAAATGCCCAAAAACTTCGTGCAAGACCAAAAATTACGCAATATATCAGAAACAATACAATATGATGTTAGTTGTAAAGGAAAGCACCTTAAAATGTTACAAGAAATTTTGTAAAAAAATTATGCTACCATTTACCCTACATATGTCCTAAGCTACCATTGATTTTGGAGAAACTGGTTAAATTTTAAGCAAAAAACATACAGACAGGTGCAATTATCTCTCACTAGTACTACCTGCATGAAGAACGCAACACATAAGAGAAGAGGTGATGAGACATCAAACCTAAAAGACTGTTAAGATTGTCATATTGCCAGCTAGGCTCTGCAGAGGATGGCAGAGGAATTAAATGATAGTGATAATAACCAGGGATTCAAATACAAAGTAAGCTAACTCTTCTACCTTTTTGGGTTGGTCGACCAACGTTGAACTTCCCATCTCCGGAAAACATATTTGTCGCCAAACCCGTCGGTCCCCAATGTATGTTAGCATGAGTAAGCTCTGTTAACATTAAGTTGGCTAGCCTCTGTCATGCATCGTCGTTCTCTGCTGGTTGCAGGAAGTTTGGTGAGGTGCACTTAATGCACCATCACCTTGCCGACCTTTGCGTTTGAATTCTCCTGCTAGAAAACACTCTGAACTCCCTTGTCTACACTCTGAACTCCCCTGTCCCTTCTCCTGCTCTGGTATAATCTTGTTTATGCTATCTGGTGTAGGATTTTCTCTAGTGTAAGCTCGTCTGTGCTATCCGATGCAGGATTTTCTATCGTTGCAAGGCGGTTCGATCCTACAGAAGGGAGCACATGCTCAGGTTAGAAACGTTCTTTCTCCAGTCCCACGCAGGTGCTGAGGTTAGTTTTCTCCGAATAACCCTTTGCAGTTTTGGGTGTCTCTCCCTTTAAATACACACTGCAAAATGTACCCATCGTCGCACTCAAACCCAAAAGGTAGAAGAGTTTCAAATATCATTACCTTTATGACACCATTTTTGTCTCTAGCCAAGCCTTCAAAGTTGAAACGCCATGGAAAATCCTATAGCGCTCTCTCTCGAACACCTCTAAACAAATTACTGCAAAGTGGGTCAATCCTCGAATGCTAAATTATATTCCTTATCGAGTGTATTATATAATAGAGTTGTTATATAAGAAAATTATGAATGAGAGTTGTTATATTACCTGTCATTAAGAAAATTTGGGAGGAATCAACCCTTCGATTACTATCATTTTGTTCATTGGTTGAAGTCCCTGAAAGGAGATCCAATGGATACTAGCATTTATGATCAAATCCTCTTGAGTCGAACCATGGCATAATGCACATGGGGTAATAGTAATTATGGTTAGTTATATAGAAATTTGTTCTCCGACATCGAAAAAATATTGTAGCTGAGCTTCTTGTTGTCGCAACTTAATCGACCATGCTCAACTTCCAATCCCACCACCATAATTCAATTGATTTTGAATAATCTTAATGTGCTCAATGTCATAGATAGATACTCTCCGCAATCAGTAGAAGTAAAAGTAGAAACGATAATTCTAAAATTGATGTGTGTATTGGGCCTAGGGCCTCTCGGATTTAAATAGAGGAAGGTTATGAATGGTTTGGTGGAATCCGAAACCATCGGATAACAGAATCTCCAATGAAGACTGACCAAATATTCTTCTACCTTCCTAGAAACTCAACAAGTAGCTTCTCCATGATTAGTAGATGATTTCTAGGTGGTTAAAAACTAAAAAATTGGCTATACCACTAAGAAATAAATTGTGGAGATGAAGGCAATTGTCACTAGAGAATGTGGAATTGCAAATAATGAGATTGAATTGCATATGATAGTGTTTCTAATACCTTATAGCTACGATATTTAGAGGCTTGGTTCATTGGATAGGGAATCTCTCGGTGGAGTAGACAAATGTTCGAGGATGCAAAAAGGATTGCAATATGAAGATATAGTGGTGAAGGAAAGATAAGGTTTGCAAGGAGCATGGATAACATTAGCTCTAGTATTTGTTTGTATGACATTCATGTGTGTGCAAAAAAAAATGCAAGCTACATTTTTAACAAAAATACATTGCTACCAATGAGCATTGTTGGTATAATATCACATACTACCCTACTAAGAGATAGTTTGCATTGATGGTAATAGAACATGCTACCCTATTGATGGACACATTGCATTGGATATAAAAGTGAGTATATATCTCCAGTACAACCTTATACCGTGGAGTAAATGTGATTGTAGGCCACTTGGAAACAAGAACAAAACATCATTATAGGAAGGGTAGCAATAGTAGTGCATGAAAGGCATATACGTGTGGATTCATTGGTTAAAATTGGAGGATACAAAAGATTAGTAGTGGAATGTTTAGACTAGTTGTGAAGGCCCTATAGTAGGATGAATATCGAACAAAATTACTCATCAAGAGTTGAGTGAGAGCATGTGTTCTTCTGTGTGAATCTAAGAAACTCTAAATAGTGTGAACGATTCAAGATTGAGGTGAATTAGAATGTAATTCAATCTATTTCTCGAGTGTGGCCTCAGTTGGAAGTTGAAAACCTATAAATGATGGGAGAACACTTGTTTGTTTGGAGTTGGTCCAAAGATGATTCTTTAGATCTAAAGAGGCGATCATACACACTGATCACAAGCCTCTGCAATTCATATAGACACAAGGGAAATTGTAGAACGATTTCCATCAGAAGTGGTCCACCTACCTGCAACAGTTCCATCTCAACATCAAGTATAAGACATGTATCTCCAATCGTGTCACTGAATGCCTCAGTCTGCCTCATATGGATACACTCACCACTGTGCTCCAGTCCTTTGGACATGAAGCATCGGAGTGGCCCCAACTTTATCAGCAAGATCTAAACTTCGCCACTACATATCATCTCTTGGGTACATGCATTGATGTCATTGATTTTCACATTCAGGACAGACTCTTATGCCACCTGGGCCATCTCTATGTTCCTACAAACGAGTGTCCAAAGCTAATTTGGGAAGCCCACTACAGTAGAGTGGCAAGACATTTTGGCGTAGAGAAAACTGTGGTCGGTCTTCAGAAACATTTTTATTGGCCAAAACTTCGACAGGACATCAGCAAGTATATTAGATCTTTCACTTTCTACACCATTGCCAAGCCAACCATCAAGAAGCAAGGCCTATACACCCCTCTCCCTATTCCCGAGAAGCCGTGAGAATCCATCTCAATGGATTACATGTCTGGTTTGTCATCCATCGAGCACGAGAATGACTGCGTGTTCATGGTCATTGATCAGTTTTAGAAGATTGTCATCCTCATAGCCTATAAGAAGAATGTCACTGTCACGGATACTACCAAGCTCTTCTTCGAACAAGTTTGGGTCTACTTTGGGATACCACATAACATCATCTCTGACCGAGACAATAGGTTGCTCAACACCTTTTGGTCGAGTCTCTGGTCTCTGTTGGACACCAAGATCACAAAACCCGCTACTTTCCACCTCCAAACCGATGGCCAAACCGAGGTCATCAATCTGATGATTGTGCACATCATGCACATGTACAATTCTAAGAATCCCCGTACATGGGATGAGAGTCTCCCATATGTCCAACACAACTACAACATGGCTCTCCATAGTTCCACCGGCCATAGCCCATTTTAGGTGGGTCTGGGTTTCCAACCCTTGGGACCCATTGATGTTTCACTTCCTCTTGCCACCGCACAGAAAAAATCTTCCCATGATCAGTCTATGATCGACAAAGCCAACAGATTCATTGAGCATATTCAGTACATCCGCCAACAGGTTCAAGAGATTTTGCAGAAATCCAATGCTAAGTATAAGCAGTGCCATGATCAACACAGGGTACCACACCAGTTTCAAGTTGGCGACAAAGTCTGGTTATATTTGTAGAAGGAGCGTCTCATCGGGCCCCATCAGAAGATTCACACACTTCGTTATGGTCCTTACACTACCACCAAGACTGTGGGTAGCAATTATTTTGAGCTCAACACTCCATCGTTCCTTGGTTTGCATCCAGTATTCAATGTGGACCTCCTTCGGCCATATTTTCCATCGTTATTGGACACCTCTCAGATCGTCGAACAACTGGAACCAACATAAATCAACCTTGACTGCATGGAACAAGCATCCACCAATTAGATCATGGAAACATAGTTCAAGGGCACTCGCCAACAACGGATCCAACTTTATCGGGTTGTCAAGGCAGGGAAACTCCTACACCAAGGAAAGTGGCTAACCTAGGGCCAAATCCAGCAGAATTTTCCTCACCTGATGGGGGAACTCAACGCAATGGAGACCGTTTCTTCCTAAGGGGGGAGGATTGATCTAGGTGGATATTGGTGGCCACCCACCTATTCCAAATGGCTCCTCATGTCCATTTTTTTTCATCGCGTCCTTTTGTACTACTTTATAATTGTGAGTTCTACACTTCTGGGGCTGTCTGAAACCCCACAAATTCTCTAGGTGGATACGAGTCGCCTCTCGCCTAATCCAACTGGCTTATTTTGTATGTTTTCATGTCATCACATCTTGTTGTACTTTCAGGGTTGTTTTGGGGCCCTAAACTCTTTTTTTAGCTCGCCAGAGTCAGACTATACAATGAGTCAGAGTCTAACGATGGAATTTGTAGTTCTCTAAAATACCTTTCCAATGGGATATCATGCACCTAAAACGGAGGTTGTATGCAAAAGTTACGACCCTAGACAGTTGAGGTACCAAATTACACCAACTTACCCATAGGGCCCACAAGACTTTTGGCGTTTCACCTTCTAGGGTTAGGTTTTTGTATGTCTAAGGTTCTAGAATTCATGAGTAATATAAAAATGGTCTCTGGAGCCTCATTGTAATCCATTTTTCTCAAACCAATGTGCGTAGCAGCCACATCTCTTCTCAGAGATAACTACCACCATTTGAGTAAGTTTCAGTTCTACAGTTTCAGCCTATTTCATTATTTAATAGAAGATATTGTTCACTAGATATTTGTGTTATTATTCCTATCTTTTTGTTTATTGTATTTGGTATGTTAATCAATTCGTTCCACTCATAAATCCAGATCAATACAAGATAGCACACCTCTTCCCAGAGAGAGCACACAAGAGAAGCCACCACCAAGAATAATCAAGAACTCCAATAGTTGCAGTGTTGCATCTTTCATCCTTGCCTCAGATTAGCGCCTTCTTCTTGTGTGAGAGATGAGTGAGTGTGTGTGTCCAAATGAGCAAGATGTCTCTCTATTTATAGTCTTCAAGTCACTTTAGCTAGGGCCAAATTCTTCTMTAGAAAATTCTATTTCCCCTTTATCTTTTCCCGAGGGCCGAATTCTCTTACTGGAAGTTCTAATTCCTCTTTATTCTTTTCCTGTGGGCCAAATTCTCTTTCGAGGTGTTCTTCCACTGTTCAATGGTCTTCCTTTGACTTATGGAATCTTCTTCTCTTCTAAGAAAGATTATCTAGGAGGAAAATACCTCTCGCAGCTACCAAAACATCAACATATTCCTTTCCATAGAACTGTTGAATGGAATATCAGTTTTGAGAGGCTTATATAAATTTTAAGTGAGAGATCAGTTTGCATCTCAGATATAAGCAGTTCAAACTTAGACTCTCTTGTCAATTTAACCCTGGTTCACCTCAATGAAGCAAATGTTGTTGAATAGAAGAAAGCAGACTAAAAGCAATCTGGACTGCTCGTTTCTTCAAGTTAAATGGCATGTCTTTGGTATATTTTCTCCTTAAATTTTGATTTAATAATATTTTTAATAGTATCGTTATTCTGCAAAATAGTTTCTTCCATGATTCTCCAATGGCTTAGCTAAGAATGGGCATCTTTATGTCATCCCTGTTTGATTCAAAGGTGGTTACAATTGGAGATTGAAGCAATTTTAGGAAGCCTCTTGTCTTCCATGTTGTTTAACTTGTTCTAATGCATTAGGTATCTAGTCATAGTCGTGCTCTCAATGGGGGAAAGTCTTAGCTCTAAGAGGAGGATAGGATAATATGCATTTCATTTAATTTTGAGATTATAGGTTATACAATTCTTTTGGATTTGCTCTATATTTCTCCAAGATTCTTAATAGATGCTCCATCCCCAAACTTCACATCCATAAAGAATAACAAACCTAATGAAAGCTCAAAAAAGAACTATAAAATATTTTCGTTCCATTCCATAGTATTAAAATATTTCCTACAACAAAAATTTTCAAAAAATATTATAAATATATATTTTTAGTAAGTATTAATATTATATATAAATCATATTTTAGTTATAAAATTTTCTTATGGAAATATATTTTTATATCAATTTCACATATGTCAAGTTTTTATATTAATAATATACTATTAAGATATTTTCACTCCAAAGTATCAAGATATTTCATACAACACTCTCATGTTGCACAATAGAAACTGGATACCAGTAACAAGTACATTTGAAGAGTGTTATTAAAATTTGGCATATATATAAGCACTTTGGAATTCATAATGTGTGGTTGCCATATAGATTCAATGAAAAAGGATATTTATCTTAGCCAAATCTTATTTTCTTTTTTTAAAATGCTTTATTGTTTGGAGTAAACAACTTTGTATAGTGAAATGTTTAAAAGAATATTGATTTTATTGTAGCATATTCAAATTTTAAATTTCAGTTTAGTAATAATTTTGAAAATGAATTTTTATTGTTTAAAAATTGTATTTAAATATATAGAAGTAATAATAATATTATAATATTAAAAATATTATTTTATTAAATTATATTAATTTTATATTAATGCCATAAAAGTTTTTTTTATTAAGGTATTTAATTTAATAATATTATAAATACTATTTTATTAAATTATATTGATTTTGTATTAATGCGATGAAGACTTTTTATTGTTGATATATTTAATTTAAAGGATTTTGAATTTATTTTATAAATTTATATTTTTAAATCATTTTATAATTATAAAAAAATAAAAAAATTAATACTGAACAAAATTTATATATAAATTTTAAATTATTTATTTTTTTGTTTTATTATTTAGTAGGGTGATATTTAAATGCTTTATAAAATATACAACCTCCATTTAATTGGATATATATATATATATATATATATATATATATATATATATATATATATATATATAGATTTGTTTTATAAAAAGATTGCCGAGGAATTTGTGATGAATAGTACATACAAAAAATGAACTGAACTGAAGAGGATAGTACATACAATGTGAAGAAAGTAGCTGATTGCATAGCAAAAAAATCAGATCTTCTACAAAAATTACTTTTAAAACGTGAAATCTTTTAACATATGCTAGGTGAAAATTATGATGATAAATGTAAAATTTGCAAAACAAATATAAGATTTTAACCATAACTATTTTGAAGTACATAGTCAAAAATTGAGAAAGAGTGTGTAGAGAGTTTTTCCTGCTACTTCTATCCCACCTTGAACAAACAGCAGCCAGCCAAACCACTCACAAGCGAGAGCCGAGGGCCAATAGAGACAATTTCTTTGACAGAGAAGCGCAAATGGACCCCTTACCACTAAAGTAGAGCCCAAATGAACCCCTTACCATTAAGGTAGAAAATCCAGAACCTACCATTTTCACTGTAACACAACATTTGTAGCATAAATATCCCACATCTCTCCATTTCCACCATATACAATGATTTTTGGAACCGCTTCGAGGAGAAGGGTGACAAGTGGGAAATAACGGGAGGTCTCATTGCCCCCTCCTCCACTTGTGATTTTTAGACTCTAATATCACCCATATACCTTTGCCAAATCAATGGATGTAAGACCAAGGCTTCAAAAATATACAGCTACAAATATTTATAAATAACCCGGCATCTAAAGTCCCCGAATACTTCATATTGTAGTTTTTTCTTAATATGGAATAATCAATCAATGAAATTCTAAATTTGGTACACAAAATATTGATGAAATATTAAATTAAAATTAATAAAAAAAAAATCCCAAATAAGTTATATATTATATAAAGAGAATTGGATGGCTGACTTTATCCGTTTGATGGTAATGTCTCAAAATTGAGGAACGCCTTAGGGCTGGTAGTGACGAAACAAACAAGAGATTTTCACAAATACTAGTAGCGCAACAGCTCCTAAGCCTGCGTTATTATAACGTTAACACAACATCATGAAAGGGCCTTTAATCTAGGCAACCTGTTGGAAGAGGCAATTTTTGACATGCTCCTTAATTTCCATCTTGTCTGAAAATGTTAAACCGTCTCCTTCCATGCAAAACAACTGTGATATTCTCGCACTGTCAAAAACCAGTCTCCTGCAACTGTCCGGCACATCTCTGTTATTCACAAACTCCCTATTCAACTCATCAAGAGCGTTTTCCATGATAGTGTAGACATGTTTCAGAGCTTCTTCTTCCGAGATTTCATGATGCTCCTTCATATAACACTGTACGGCAGAAGCCAGCTCGCCTTGACCTCTCTCAGCCTGCATTTATATTTACCAGCCATTCAAACATTAGAAGCAATCGAAGGACATGAATGGAATGGGCAGAGCAGTTGGTACCTGATAAGTTTTGGTGTCGTTCACCAGACGAGCTGTAAAGCCCATGAGCTGTAGAAATCTGGATCCGTGACCTATCTTGGAAAGTACATCATCTGTAAGAAGCTCCCCAGTGAAAAGGGCGCTGATGAGAACCGCAGTTCCCAGCCCTATTGACACACTTGCGTTCTCTATGTACTCATCAAAGGACGGTACATATTTAGCTGCAGACCATTCTGCTTCTTTCATATGCGCTGCTAGCTGTATCTCCCACTGCCATATACCATATCAATCAATGATTAATCCATATTCAATATTAAACTACATTTCGAATATTAATCCATAACTAGAAAATGACAAACTTAAAACACACAATATTTCGAATGTAGCCTAGCACTTCACGCCCCTGCCGCTTGCGTCCTTCTTCCGCTATTTCATTAACAGTATTGTAGAAACCCATGAAACAGATTTTGATGTCCTGTGGCATTCGGTCTACTAGTGATAGATCCCATCTAAAAACAAAGGCAATATATAGTTTAGCGGCCATAATAATGGTATCGAGAGTAGTGAACTGAATTTATAGTTTATATTAATTTGCAACATCTTTGATATTTACTAAATAAATTAAAAATAAAAATCTTTGATCTTTAAAAGAGTTGAAATAGATAAAACGTTTACCTTTTGACAGCTTGGGAAAATAACTCCAGATTGTCCAAAGTTCCATGCCCGTCATAAAGATCATCTAAAATGACCACTAGAATAGAAATTTTTGTATAGACGTCTCTGCATGTAGCGAAGTGAGGCTCAAACATAAAAGACGCCGCTGAGAAATATATTTCGGTGACACGCTCGCGAGTGAACTTGAGTTCTGAGAAACCCGATGATTTCCACCACCTTTTGACAATGCAAAATATGTTAGCTTTGCGTAAGGAAGATACATTTCATATGAACAAAAGCAAATGCAGAGTAAGTAGCACCTCCGAAGATCTCGAAGTTCTTTTTGGTGTAAAGATTGCACATGATTGAAGTCCAATTTCGCTAATTCCAAATATTTTTCGTTTGAAATGCATGGCATCCTGTTCGAGGGAATTACACGTTAAAGGAGGTCTAATAGTGATCAAAAATATTTGAAGAGATTATTATGGCTTAATAATTCAGTTATTTATAAAAAAATTGCA
>JASDQU010336997.1:0-12457 GCA_032191745.1 Picea mariana | reverse complement strand
ACTACACGACGCTCTTCCGCTGCATCTCAGGTAGTTACATGCATACCAGCCTAATTTTCTGAGTGAAAGCGATATAATCCTGAGAATGCATCCATTAGACCACCCTTAAATTTGTTAATTGTGACATACAAACTAATAGGTATCGGGATTACCTCTGTTGCAATCCATGGGTGACTTCTGGCACCAACAGGGCTAATTGGCAGGAATATCTGAATTCCCCCGATGATTAGAACATACCTCAGATATTCTTCCATCAACACTCCTTGTTGATATGAATTCTCAACTAAGTTCATCTCTTCTCCCTTTCCCACCTAACAACTTGGGATTTTCTTTCTACCCACTGGGCAATCTATGAGATCACTTGATCTCTCTCCATTTCCCACCTGGAAACTTGAACTTCCATCCCCGCCCTCCTGGCAGTCTATGAGATCATCCATCGATCTCCTTCCATTTCCCACCTGACAACTTGAAAGTTCACTTGTTCCCCCCTGGCAGTTTATGAGATCATTTATTGACCTCTTCTCCTCATCATCACTGAGGTTCCTCCCAATCTCTGGTTCACAGATGTGAATCACTTTCTCTTCTATGTTACTGAGGTTTTCAACATGCTGCAACCACCTCCTTACTACTTGTTGCTACCTTTCGGGTAACAACTTCTTGACATGACACTTCACTTTTCTCTTAAAAGGCCATTCATATGTCCAGTTTACCTTTGTCTCTTTCTGCATCTTCAATGTCAACTATTCCATTCTTGCTCTTATCTCAATGAGCTCCTTGTCATTTTCTGATTTAATTTTCTTCTGGCGGTCTCCTCTTCGACCACACTTATGGCCTTCAATAGCCATCTTTTCTATCTTCAGCCCTACTGGCTATCTATCATTTGTTGCACACCTTGCAACAATATTCACAGAGCATCAATACTATGTCTCCTCCTTCACCTGCTATCTACATGTGAACTTGAGCTTCTGATACCATTTGATGTAGTCAGTCTGTCTTCCCTATCTTCTTCACCTAAAATATACAGAAAAAATCAACTTTGATACCTCTTGATGATATTGGACTATCTACTTTCCTCTTTTTCTTGCTATCTGCAACCAAAAATCAGCTCTGATACCACTTGATGCAGAACCCCCCTCGTCTCCTCGGGGATGATGACCTCCCAGTCAAGGATCTTCAATAAATGAACTGGATTAGCTCTTTCATGCCTTCAATAGACCCTGGAACAATTTACACAGGTCCCCTTTCCTTCAAAGTGTAGTTTTTGGCAAACCCGCGGGCTCTTTCCTGGCTTCTTTGAAGAATTCGAATAATAGACACTAGCTCCCCTCGCGAGGTCCTTTCCTCCACATGTGACATCGAGCTATAACCTCACGTAAGTACGTTATTGCAGAGGGCCAAAAGTGGTTTGAGACCATACCGCTTTTCTCCTTGCAATTCACCTTCAACTACCACTTATCCCTTTGCCAATACCATGGTTTCAATTGTGGCCCTCTCCCAGATTTTTAATCTGTGAGCACTTTCTAGCCCCGCAATCAATCGTGACCATTGATCTCCAATATCGGGCGATGCATCTTTATCAATGTCTACAATCTATCTCTTCTTTCCTTCCTTCTCTCTGGATCACACGTTCTTAGATACTTACGATCTATTGATGTGTGTCCCTTTCAAATCAACGATCATGATTTGCTTCGTCGTTCAGGTTTTAGAGTTTTCAACTCTCAAACCTTGCCTCCTCCGCACTGGATATCTTCCAAAGTGGAATATTTGTTGACACCTGTCCTTAGAAAATAGACATCTCAGATGGACTCTTTCTCTTCGCCTTTGGGGATTCCTTTTCAACAACCTCCACCTTTTTCTGGAGTGACTTTCTCCACAATGGCAGAACTCCTGCCACGTGTCCTCCTCAAATCGACGTCCCTAGCCAGCTTCAGGACTTCAGACTTCGGAAATATATATTCTCAACTTTCACTTCCCCCCAAAATGGTTTTATCCAAAACTTGCGATCAATTGATGTGTGTCTCCCGCAGATCAATGGTTGCGATTCACTTCGGGTCTTCACCCAGAGTCCACATATTTTTGTTGTGCGTCCTTCTGAATCAGATGACTATGATTCGCTTTGGATCTTCAGGTTTTGAAAATCTTAATTCTCAACTTCTCCATGCTCACTTTTCCCGTAGCATTTTACCTAGAATACACAATCAGTTGACGTGTGTCCTCCTACAGATTGATGACCCCCAACTACTTAGGCTATTCGGGCTTTGGGAGTTTCAAAACTTGTTGACGGGCGAAATTGACCACTCGTCAACTGGAGGAGTGAATCCATTCCGGGGTTGTCTAAATAACCCAAGCCGTTTGGATTAATCCACTTCGACAGGTTTAGCGGCTCTGTTAGCCGATCTAAGTCCTACGAAAGTGAAAAGACAAAACTAAAGAAATTAACTAAATAAAAAAAAAAAACAACTACTGGAAACTATATACAGTCTAAAATATATTCACAGTTTACTAACTAATAAAATAGTAGTTCTACTCATTTAATATACAGTGTATCAATATGATTAAAATTGTATGTACAGTATTCACAAAATGCAAATTTTGATCAAAATTTGCAAAATCATATATGAATTGACTTATGACAACAAAGCTAGTGTTTTTGATTTTTTATAACTTTCATAAACAGGAAATGAAATGGTAGCTATCTAGTTGAGAAATAAAAATAACAATCGATAGATGTATTGGGCTGCAAGAAATTCTTATATTAATTAAGCTAAAAAAATGAAACTAGTAAACTGACATGAAGTATTATCTCCTATTCATCTTGTGCATAGCATCTACGTTTACTGTTTGATGAGGCCAACCCGCACCAGATTTTACCAATGCTTCTTGTAAACACGAAGCAGTAATGCTTTGAATGCTAATGACAGAACAAGTAAGGTATGTAGCAACAACAATTTATCATTTGACAAACGATCATATTAAGATAAATCTGAGTATGAAAATTTGCATATAACTGTTCATTGAATAAAGAAAATCAACTTTCAAATCATTAAATGTGAACAGATTAATTGCTGTATATAAAATGAGAGACATAGAATATGGACACTATATAAATCCCATCACATTAACCTGTAACAAATTATGATATCTAAAGTAGTCAGAATTTGATTACAAGTCGAAATGAGCAAAACTTGAACAAAAATATGATATATTGAAGCTAAAGCTGTGCAAATATCCACTTTCATTCAAGTCTGACAATCACAAATCCATAGTTTTTGCTCCCAAGAAACGATGGGTCTTTGTTTACAAAATCATACATTTATAAAGGCCACAGGATCAAAACATTCCCTGTGGAAATTATCAAATTTGCTCCAAAAATTGTGGGGAATACAATCTCCCAAATTCCCATTTCTATCCAAAACTAACAGCCTAATCTAAAACCATGTAAATAAATAGCATGTTCAGAGATGACACTAGCGATCCAATCTCCTTTAGAATTCGTATGTACCTGAAAACGCACAAGAATACATAATTTCAGATTGCATTTTAAATGTAAAATAAAAAAATTTGAATTTTAGTAACTAGCTACAGAATCTCACGATTCTGTAGCTAGTTATAATTATAAACAGAATCATGTTTTATCAATTCAATCAAAACAGAAATAGATTCAATTTGAGCAAACAAATCTTGTATGCTAATTCAAAACAAAAACGAAATCATCTTAAAATCACTTTTAAAATACCATACCTCAGATTCAGGGATTTTAATCAAGCTATTTTTGAATTGACAATGGCAGTGGCCGCCTCCACATTTTTAAAGACAACAAAGCCTGTGGTCTCCTGTCTTTTATCATTATCTTGCAATCTATCGTTTTCCTTAGTTAGCACATTCACTCGGTCCTCCAAGGACTTGATCCGAGATTGGAGCAAAGTGACGTCTCTGTAATACCGGTCGAGCCGTGACTGACATTCATTGCACTGTGGTTGAACAGGCTGTGTATTCACAGGTGAGGAAATTCTTATTTGACTTGTAGGTTCTCTGTCGAGTTTGATCCCAGGGAAGTTGGGGTCGTTTCTAAGACATGGTGGGAGGTTCGTCACATAGTCATAGGGCTTAACTGAGCAAAGTCCATGTGATTTTGGATACTCTTCGGTTAGAAACCGTTCGATTTCGGAATCAAAATCTTCACTTAACATAATTGGTTTTTGATTTGTGTTTTCTTTAGGTTTATTACGAGCACACCGTGAAACCCAGCGCGCAACCTTTTTACCCTTGTAATTGATATCACTGTTACCTTTACCATTTTTCCTTGTAGACTTTTTAACAGGCTTACCACCATCTTTTGGACATGAATCAGGCAGGGTGTCGGATTGGGTAGTGTTCAGGTAGGTCGAGGGTTCAACAAAGGGAAAGAGCGAAGGAGGGGGAACAACAGGCCCGACAAGGGTTTATTTAACAACAGATTTGTCAACTTGTCCTATTTCAGTACTAGCAAAACCATTCCTTAACAAGAAAGCGTCCCAACAATCGCCATTCAACTTCAACTGATGAACCATAATAACTTTAATTAAACAGTGGTGGAAGAGGCTGGAGTCGGATTTCTCCCTTTTGAAACGCTTAGCCATTTTGTATAAACTCCGAAGGAGAAAATATGGCATGTTTAAGGGAAAATCGATAAAACTCATAAGCAACCGCAAGTGGTATAAGAAAACTAAACTGTATCTACCCTCACAGGTAACGAATTGCTTGACAATAGCTAACAAATCATGCCATCTGGGTTTTAGAGCTGTAACAGGCATACCTTTGTCGTAGTTGTTAATCTTCCTTGAGGTAAACAACAGTGACCAGGGTACTTCATCAACCTTTGAATTTTTAAACCATTTTTGTCCCACGGCTGGCAGACCAGTGGCTGAGCTAATGAAATCTTCGTTTAACTCGAGCTGGACATCCCCAATTTTGGCTCTGCAACCATTGAACGTTAGCACGAATTGTTGAGCAACTGCCAAGTTAAAACCCTCGAACTTCTCAACAAAGAACCGCCAACCATTCCTCTCTAAGTCCTCTCGGGCATTATCAAACAACAATAAAGTTTGGACACCATTGGGTTCGATTCTCACTACAAGAGCCATAGCTAATAGCACAAAATTATCAGGGTATTCGGCGATAGGGTTCGACAGGATAGACACAAAACCATTGTCCCAAAGCTTCCCCAACATAATGCAAAGGCAACTCGAAATGCAAGGGCAGAGCGTTAATGCTATGCGTGCGAGGATAGTGGTGTAAATCGAGGCCATGCAAGAACATCATATCGGGCTATACTTGGAACGACGTCTTGGTGTAATGGCACATTCAAATCATAACAGTGCATATCCAAAAGAAATTTAATCAACATGTCAAATGAACCATTACATAACCACGATTTGACCCAAAAATCAATGTGTCAAACAAACCATTGTGTCAAAGATTTTGTAAATCAACACCATATTAACAATAGTCAAATGCATAAATGTTTGGTGTTTCGATAAATATGTAACCAGTGGTGTGTTTGAGGTCAAGGAGTTATAACCATGTAAACAAGTAGGTTCATGATAAACCAAATGATCATTAATCCTTTGATGTAATCAACATGAATTCCAACTGTGGGTTTTTACGCTTGCAATCGTGAAAATGAAAACGAAAAGTAGGTATGCAAAAAGAGAAGAATAATGATATCATTTAAACAATTGTGATGATTAATGAGGGTTTAAAAACCTTGTGTAGGCAGCTTGTAAAAAAGATAGAGATTAATATGGCTGCCAACAATGGAGACACACTGGTAGAAGCAGTTATCTCTACCAAACGAGCAAGTCCAGATTAGGATAATGAGAAAAACTCCAACTCAAAAACAGCCAAAAAACTGTTTGAACATCATTATCAATCATAAAAAATTCTAGTTTCAGATTGCTTGTTATTTTAAAAGATGAAAACTGATGACAATCTTAACAAAAGCAAGCCACGATATTAAGGTTAAAATCTCCAATAGTGTTGACAGAGCCACTGCTACTAGCAGGCGTTCATAGCCTCGGCAGGGATGCCATTTAACCCACTCCAATATCTGTATCCTGCCAAGAAGTTCCAAATCATAACGAAGGACATTTAAGGTCAAAAGATTCCATATCTAAGAATTTTCATATACCTGATATTGCTTTGCTGCCAGTGGGCCTGTTCAGTACCCCGACGAAGTTATCTTGGTGTCATGCATGCATTTACCCACTGCCAGTAGACCTATTAAGTATCCCGGTGGGTTTACAAGCACTTCCCACAACTCTTTAAAGATTTATTTAGTTTTAAAGATGTTTAATCGAGCAGGGTGACGTTGAAAATCTTGATATTTTGGACATATTTTAATAAATTACAGACCTTGAGAGAATTTTTAACTGTCCTTCATTAAGATCTAGAGATGGTTTATTGATAAACCAACCTTCGAAGGCTGGGAGACATCTCTGAGTTGTTCTCTTAAGGAACAGGGATAGCGTAAGAAGAAATGGATGATCATGGAAAGCTTCAATTATAGATTGAAATCAAGAAACACCTTTCAAACAACAAGCTTTATTCAACATGGATGTAAACTTCAGAAGCATATCATAATTGATGTTTAAACAACCTTTAGTAGTTATTTCAGAGAAGAAATTTTTTTGTTCTCTTTGTCCGAACAGTTCATGATGCAGGTATATGTATTTCAAAAATAAAAATTGGTAAGCATAAGGGAAAAATCAAAACCAAAACAACAAAGAAAAATGAAAAGAAAACAAAGAAAAAATATTTACACAGTGTACACAGGGTTTTCATCAAGTGAAATACCTTTTTAAAGCTTGGCCATTCACCGAATAGGTGTCTGGATATTCCTCTAGACTCTGTAATCTGAAAGAGCTGGGACCCAATTTCTCAGCAATAAAAAACGGTCCTAGCCATAAGTTCTGAAACTTCGTATGCTCTCCCTTTCCCTCATGTGGTTTGTACCATTTTAAGACAAGGTCACCTAATTCAAAGTTTCTTTCAGAGGCAAAGTTGGAATCAAACCAGCTTTTAATCACAAGTTGATGCTGATCCAACTTCCGTTTTGCTTGAGCCCTCACTTCCTCTAATTTAACAATGTGTTAATTCGATTCTCCAAAGGGGGGTAGTACTCTTCTTGTATTTTCTGTGATAGCTGCAGTGTGGGAAGAAGAATATGTGGTGGCAGAATTGCCTCTCTGCCGTATATGAGAAAGAAGGGAGAGTTACCCACAACGGTTTTCAGAGTTACTCTATCAGCCCAGACTACGTTTAACAGTGCATTATGCCAATTTTTATGGTTTTCAGATACCGTTCTCTTGATGATTTTAATCAGATTTTTATTAGTTGATTCTACCAATCCGTTACCTTGAGGCTAATATCTGGCAGAATATATTAATTTAATTCCTTTTTCTAGAGCGAAATCACTCATCTCAAGAGACAAAAAATAGGAAGCGTTATCGAATACTAAATAGTTAGGGATACCAAAACGAGTAATAATATTTGAATTCAAAAAGGCAATTACCTGACTGGTATTTACAGCTTTTAATGTGGCAGCTTCGGACCACCTAGTGAAGTAATCCATGGTTGTTATGATAAACTTATGTTGCTATGAGGATGGTGGATTGATCGAGCCTATAATATCAAGACCCCACTGCTAAAAATGGGAGTCTACTGAAACAGGATGCAGAGGGAAGGCTGGTTTCTTTATCCGTCCGGACACTTTTTGACAAATAACACACTTGTGACACAAGGTATGAGCATATTTAAAAAGTGTAGGCCAGTAATAACCTGCTCTAAATACTTTATGGGCAGTGGTATCTCCACCAAAATGCCCACCAGCTTCTCCTACGTGCAATTCTAATAAAACCTTTTCTGCTTCATCTTTCTCAAGACAACACATTAATACTCCATCAAAATTTTGACGAAACTGAATACCATTAATCAACAAAAAGGAGGAAGATTTCAATCTTAGTTCTCTTATTTTAGTAGGATCCAGGTGACGGGGGGTTGACCCATGTTCAAGACAGAATTTTATATCTTCATACCAGGGGCTAACAGGGTTTTGTGCACAACAGGTTAAATTTTAATAGTGCTGTCCTGGGTTTGACATATCATTTTCGTCTTGTTGTCCTGCCGCTGAGTCAGCAACTAACTTGCATAGCCCTTGACCTCTCACTATTTGTGCTAAGGTGATTTCTATGTCATACTCTTGTAAGGAGGTGACCCAGTTCGCCCTTTTTTCGCCTAGTTCTTTCTGTACTAACAGATTTCTGACAGCTGGGTAAGGGATGATAATTTTCGTCCTAGATTTCAAAAGATAAGATCGGAAGTGCTTTACTACTTTAAAAATAGCATAGGCTTGCTGATATACTACTGGGTAATTAAGTTCTGTGCCTTTGAAGGCTGAGCTCATAAAGGCAATTGGGACTCCATTGTTTTCAGCGTTCTTTTCAGTTAGGACAACAACGTAGGAGCGGTCAGAAGAAAATGTGTAGAGAGTGAAGTCTCGCGAAAAGTCGGGGCTCATCAGAGAAGGAGTGTCTATTATGGCCTTTTTTATTGAATTAAAAGCTTGGTTTTCTAAGGGTCCCCAATGATATTGCATGTACTTTTTTATTAAGTTCTGTAAAGGTCTCACCATTTCTGAAAAACTGGGGACGAATCTCCTGACAAAGTTTATTTGGCCTAAGAAAGACTACATAGACTTTTTTGATGAGGGAGGGGGGAGTTTCAAGATGACTTGAGTCCTTTCAGGGTTGATAATCATCCCTTCGCTTGATACAATAAATACTAAGAGCTTACCTTGTTCTACTGTGAAGATAGATTTTTTAGGATTCAAGGAAATGTCGTACTTACGACATCGTTGTAGAACAGATCTTAAATGAGCTAGATGATCAGCTTTGTTTTTTGAGAATATAGTAACATCATCCAGGTAAACTACGACAGATTGATTGATTAAGCCTTGGAAAGTGATATCCATCGCTCTCTGGAAAGTGGCACCAACATTAATGAGTCCAAAGGGCATTTTTCCATAAGCGTAGGTGCCCCGTGGAGTGCGGAAGGTAGTTTTAAGTTGGTCTAGAGGGGACATCAGGACTTGGTTATACCTTGAAAAACCATCCAATAAGGATAATCTTTCAGAACCAGATACTTGTTGAAGGATCTGTTCCATGGGAGGGACAGGGTAGTTGTCTTTGTCAGACGCTCGATTAAGATTTCAGAAATCGATGCATAGTCGGATTTCACCACTCTTCTTCCGGACAGGGACAAGATTAAAGACCCATTGCGTGTGCCTAACTGGGAAGATTATCTTAGTGTTCAGAAGTTTATTTAATTCTTTTTTGACAGTCGGTTCGAGTTTTGGGTGCATTTTTCTTAACTTTCGTTGAAACGGTAAGGTTTGGGGTTTCATAGGAATGACTTGTTGTATGATGTTAGGATCAAAGGTTTTTAGGTCGTCGTACGTCCAAGCAAAAACATATTTGAATTCCTTAAACAATTTAATAAACGTCGCTTTCTCTTGTTCAGAACACCCCACCCCTAAATTAATGCACTGTGGATTGTCTTTAGTTCCAAAGTTTACTTTTTCATACGTTAAAGAGGAACTATTTGTTTTACAGTTCACTGATTTTTTGAATTTGTCTTGAAGATCATAAATTTTTTCTAATCTGACTACAAATTTAGGGATAGAATTTACCATATCCGATGAAGATTCAGGAGATCTCGGATCTGGTATTACCGTGAAGTCATGAAGATTCTAGTCATGAGTACATTCGTCCATCACTACGCTTTGGAAAGTTTCTTCCATATGCAGGAAACTAATAATTTGCTGATCGTCGTTGAAGACTCTCCAATTCGTGATGTTGTCAGGGATGGATGGTCTGAACAATAGTTCGACAGAGAATGCATTCGGGGACAAGCCTTCTGTAGGAAAGAGTTTCGAAGCTACATTAACTAGCAAGTCGACTTCCGAATTATTCAATCTAGGAATAGAATTTATGTTAAAAGCAGAAAACTTATTCATCAAATTCTATACCTCAGATTGATAGCTTTTAAGATGCGGAGATAAACAGTGAATAGAATTTTTTACATGTCTAACCACGATTTCCAAATTGCCAAAGACAGTCAAATTTTGAACGTTCATATCTAATGCTTTCCTGAGGCCTTGCAATAAAGCCTCATATTCTGCTATGTTGTTTGTACATTCAACCTCTAACCTGCATGCAATCAGGGTTTTGTTACCTGCTGGGTCAATAATCACGTAGCCCGCACCAGCTCCTTCCTTGGATTTTGACCCGTCAAAGTAAAGAGACCATATTTGATTTTTGTTGGGTGCATGTGACCATTGGGTGGAAGCTGCTGGTTGCATATATGTCACAATTTCAGACTGCTGCTTCGGGTTAGTGATAGCGGAAGTTCCGATCATGAAATTGCCGAAAAAGGTATCCATCCCTTGTATTTTGAGTGAATCAACAGAAGGTGTAAATGTTTCATTGGGATCATTTAAATCTGTCACTGTGAATTTTAGGTAATGTTCACGATTTTTCTTGATTTTGTTGGGCTTTCCATTCTCGGGCAGCCACAAGTGAGACCAATCTGTCGCGAAATAGTTGTGTAGCTATTCTGACCAGTCTCTGCTTAAAAACAAACCATAAACTTCTGGAATATCTACAACAATAATATCAATTACTTGATGAAATTTGGGGTTAGACGATAATCTTATAAGCACATTCCTTAATTCGCCTATAACTTTAACACTAGTTCGATCAAGTTGAATGATCTTTAAGGTGGATGGTTGAACTTCAACATTAATCTTCTGACACACATACCACGACATTATGTTGGATGATGCTCCTGAATCTACCATGCAATTGTGTACGTTCCTATTAAAGATTGCAAAAGTTAACAAAAATGGAGGGACGTTTCTGTGAGTACTAATGGTGGAAGCTTGTTGCTTTTTACCCACAGCCTCTAAAACTAATTTATCTACATTTGTTACATTATTTACAGGAAGGTCTCTTTTCTCGTGAGGATCAGAAGTAATCTTAGTGGAGGCCTTCTGAGGAACTTTTGGGTTGTTCTGAAAACCTTTGTTACTGCTTGGATTTCCGTTTTTGCTGTTCTTTGTGATATTCTGTAACATTTTTTGTAGCAGAAACGAGAATTTTAATAATTCATAAACAGAAATGTTAGCCCTTAACTTTTTTAGATTTTCAACTAAATCATAATCTAAGCTTGGGTTCGCATTGTTCTGTTTAGTCTCAGTTGTTACAGACTATTTTGGTGAAAAAGTCGTCGTGTTTTCAGAAGAAGGCTTGTTTGCTGTCTTACTCCTAGTATTGTGAGGATGTACTGTCTCGAAATTAGCTTGAAAAATGCTATCCGAGAAGTGTCCAAAAACGTTCAGGGAGGATTCAACTTCTTCTACTGTCTCTTTTTCAACTACTTCCTCAGGGATCTCAGGAGGCATCAAGTTATCCTATGCTTCTAGAATCGTTTGAATAGCGAATTGCAGGCTTTCTAGATTCAAGCCTTCGGTATTTGAATTAGGTCGATTGGTGGGAAAAGGCTTCCTAAATGGGGGTTTGTAAGGCCCTTTGCTCAAAGAAGCTTCTTCGGCCGTCCTTTTTAAATCTATAACTTGATTTGACAGTTTTTGAACAACTTTTTGTAAGTTTTCTAGATCTGAGCTTTCAGGTTGCGTTTTGTTTTGGGTAAATCTAGGGAGGATTTCGATTTTATTTTTGGAAGATGAACTAGTCTCTATTTCATTACTAGTAGTGTATTTTAAGATGAGGATGTCTTTCTTGATCTGACTGGCCTCTTAGAAGGCCTCTAACAACGTGGCTTTCTTAGATCTCTTTACCCAAATGGCTATACTTTGATGTAAGGCTTTCGTATAATATGCTATGATAAGATTCTTAGCAGGCATCGAATCCGTAGGGATTCGGTTCTTTAGTGTTAAGAATCTTTGGTTAAAGTCTTTGATTTTCTCTTTGGGGTTCACTCTTAAACTAGAAAGCTCCATGACTAGGACTTCTGGGGACTTGTCGTCTCAAAACTTCTCAAGAAAACAGGATTCAAACTTCTCCCATGACACGATGGTATGGGGCTGTTGGGCAAAGTACCAGGTAGAGGCATTTCCCTTGAAGGTGTAGGGAAACAATCTACAGACTACGTCTTTGTGCTCGACATTATAGAGTCTAGTGGCTAACATAAACTTTTAAATGTGATCTTCGACGATTTTTTTAGAGTCCGGGTCAAATTTAGGGAGCCACTTCTCCGGGTGTTTGGGTAAGGGATGTTGAGGCCCGGGTACAGCCACTGCATCTTGGTCAAGCTAGGGTCTGGCAGGATTGTTCTGGTTGGCCATTGGTGTGGGCGGTGTCGAAGGCTGGGATGAGGAACTGTCTTTGTCAGAGGAATC